>JANHJO010003006.1:261280-271358 GCA_032468235.1 Pseudoxyrhopus heterurus
ACGCGGTTATCCACCTGTGCATTTGTCCGGAGATGCCGTAGGAATGTAGCTTAGATAGTAGTTTGTCATGTACTACTAAGTCAAATGCTTTACAAAAGTCAATATAAATCTTCTGTCATAAGTAATATATGCTTGTTTATTTCATCTTCTGCCAATCTCACTTGGATTGCCTTTGATTTTTCTAAGCTTCAGGCTTTTCCAAGTGCCTCTTTTCAAGGGATATTACATGATGCAATCAATATCAGTGTTTTGAGTGAGTAGGTTGCTTTTATACCAATTGCCTATCTTAAAGAAACAATGGTCTGATGTATGAGAACTACCAACTTTTTCAGAACAAATGTTCCCTAATGTTGTTATTTTTGCTCTTTTCTCCATACACAGATATGTAGAAAAGCCCGAAGTCTTGGGATTTGCTTTCTACGTTCACATGTAATTGTAGGGGAGCTCCTGAAAATGTGGTAATAGTTGGTGATATATGAGAAATAGAAAAATCTGTTTCTACGAAGTATAAACAGATTTAGAGGCAGAATATCTTCAGTGGCTGAGGAAATATTGCTACATATACAGTATATCTTCCTTGTAAAATCAAAGAAACTTTTTGATTTATTTGGAAGAAGATAGTACTTGCCATCTACCTTATATTCCCCCTCCCCTCCTTTCTCCATTTACTCTGGGCTCAGAAGCTAAATATAGTCAGGCCAGGTTAAAACTTGGATAAGAAACGATGATAAGGGCTGCGTGCTGGACCTGGGGGTTGGAAAATCATTGTAAAAGAAACCAGTGGTAAATATTTCTGTATTGCTTCCACAAAAAACTACATGGATGTATTCATGAGTATACCAGGAGTGATTTTAAGTAGATTTTATCTTAAAAGTTATCCAAGATAATTTTCTTTCCATACAGTATGTATAATTTATCTGAATTTCATTGAGTGATGTCTAAGATGATTTTTAGCATTTCCCTTATAGAAATCAACTATTCTGATAATTGGATCTAGAGTTCAGATCTGTTCTTAGATATACCATGTGCTTGCTTATTTGTCTTAAAAAAATAAATTTGAAAGGAAACAAATACTGTCCTCCTATTCATACTGGGACTACGAGAGATTTCATATCTCCTGCTTCCCTTAACTTTCCAGGCTTTAGTAAGAGAAAATGGAACATTTTCTTCTTCAGAATGAATGGAACCAACAGCAATTCTTTAAAATGATGGATGAAGTAATTCCCGCCCCCCTCTCTCTGGCAGCAGTTATATTTCTCAGTGACACAGGAGGAAGAAGTAAACATTTAGGAGGAACGGCTGTCTTCCACTTCTTTAAAAAAGTAGACAGATACTTCCAGACCTCAGGTAATTTTTCTGCCAGAAAAATGTGACTTACCTAAAGATCTGGCCTTTGTACAGAATCCCCTTTGTTCAAGACGTGGCTATTAAGTACAGTAGCAAAGTTGGGGATGGATAGATCATCAACGAGCAGGTCAAAGTTTGCCTGAGTTGAAACAACTGTTTGGCCAGACAATCTGGATCCTGTTTGTCTCTTGAGCCAGGTAGCCAGTTGCATGAGTCTGAACAGAATATTTTACTTCTCCCTTTCATCTGGTTTGCTTTTTTGGCTAGTTAGTTGCTACAGTTCGCCTAGAGAAATTGTACTGGTAGCATATATAATTCACATCAAAGTAAGGCTGGGGAACCCATAATCCTCCAGGCTTTGCTAAGCACAATTCCTGAATGTCCCAGTCAGTAATAGGAAGGTGTGATTCAGTAACAGCGAGTGGGTCTTTAGGTTTATAATACCTTCTTCTAATCATAATTATTACTCTATAACAGATCACTGATCTAAAACTGAATTTTCACAAAGTGTTTTTTTACTTAAGCAAACATGGTTATATCAACTGTAAAACATAGTTAGAGAAATCACAGAGCTGGTCTTTTAAAATATTTGTAGCTGGGGTCCTGATACCCGCTTAATGTTTTGAAAAGTCAAGGGTCTGCTTCCTTAGAATCTTAGACAGTAAACAAAGCAAAGGGTAGGTAACCTTCCAGATATTGCTGAATTCTGATTTATATTGTGCCCTGTCACAAATTCCAAATGGTTAGCTAGGTTGTATTCTTCACATCTGAACTAATGGATCACTATCTAGATATAGATATAGAAGCAAAATCATTGGGCTGTAACTACTTGTAATATTAACTCACTTTTTCATTGGCTTATCATATGAATTGGGTGGTTTTAACACTGCTTTTTGAGTTATCTTAGAAAATAATAATGCAATAGTTCCAAATCACTCCCATCCTTGTGCAAATGCTTCATCATTAGAAGGACGTTACTAAGGAAAATAAATATTGTCTGTTCTGAAATCTGCACTCCTCTATTTCAGTAGTTCCAACTATTGAAAGCTTTTCTTTTGGAATGAAATAACTGAAAACCTAATCCATTCTACTTCTCCCCTGACAGACACCAAATACTTAATTTCCTTTGAAAATTAGAATAGAATAGAATAGAATTCTTTATTGACCAAGTGTGATTGGGCACACAAGGAATTTGTCTTTGGTGCATATGCTCTCAGTGTACATAAAGAAGAAATAAAATATATTCATCAAGAATCATAAGATACAACACTTAGTGATAGTCATAGGTTACTAATAAGCAATCAAAATACTAGGAAACAAATAAAACAATATAAATTGTAAAGATACAAGCAACACAGTTATAGTTGTAAGTGGAAGAGAAAGGTACAAGGAAGGATGAGAAGAATAAAAGTAATACAGTCTTAGTAAATAATTTGACAGTGTTGTGGGAATTAGTTGTATAGCAGAGTGATGGCATTTGGGAAAAAACTGTCCTTGTGTCTAGTTGTTCTGGTGTGCAGTGCCCTATAGCGTCGTTTTGAGGGTAGAAGTTGAAACAATTTATGTCCCGGATGTACTTACACACATACAAAAAAGGGTTGAACATGAGAATGCTTGATGAGTCCCCAACAAGGATGAAATTGATTGTGTAGTGCCTCCTCCTGGCCAGTAGCTAAGATGACATGAAAAACAAGTTCTCCAGAGGTTATTGAACAATACAGTAGTGATAAAACCAGTTGCCAGTGCCGAGCGATGCTGGAAGTTGTAATCCAGCAACACCTGGAGTTCTGTTGATTCCCTCCTCCTGAATATCACTGACCATGGGAAGGTTGTAGCCGCCGCAGTTGAATTGCATGTATAATTAGATATTGTATTTTAAAATATTGTATTATTTTACTAACATTCAAAGTTTTTTTTGAGGGGGGAGGGGGGAAAGGATATACAATTTAGATAGGCTTTGGCCTGCATCTTGTTTCCCTCCTCCTCTGTAGCTCTGGTTTGCGGTGTGTGAGTTGGAAGTGACGAAGGCGCTGGTTTTTTCTCTCTTTGCAGATCACACAGATATTCATAGGAATCATACAAATTATTTTTGGGTTGCTGCTCGACATAATTAATGAACGTGATATTTTCTACCTCATTGTATGGATGCCATATTGGAGTGGAATCTTGGTAATTTGAGGGCCGCATCAGGGCTGTGGTTGATCTCGGTGAGGGGGGTGGCCGACTGGGTGGGCGTGACCTGATGCCACTCACTGGGTGTGGCTGACTCTGTGGGCATGGCTCGATGCCACTCACTGAGCGTGGCCAACTGGGTGGGCGTGGCCAACTGGGTGGGTGTGGCCAGCTTGACACCACTTCCCAAACTGCTGGCATGTTTCCTCTTCTCATTGGGTAGACCAGGCGGAAGCGATGCTGGCCGGCTGCTTATATTTTCCAGGATGGCCCCGCGGGCCGGATTTGGCCCATGGGCCTTGTGTTTAACACCCCTCTTTTACACGATGGTGCATTTAAACAATTCCACCGCACAACTAGGTGATCCAGACATTAAACTGGACATCACAGCAGCCGCAAATCACGTGCAGCGAACCAATTTGGGCACTCAGTGGGGCTTCATTCCATTTGAACCATGAAGCTGAGAGTTGTCTGGAGCTTTGGTTGTTGTCATAGCGTCACGGGGGTGGGTGGAGTTAAATACCAGTTCACTAACTGTGAGAGGAATCTTGGAGCCTTAGTGGACAACTAATTTTGGCGGCAGCCAAAAAAGCCAATGCAATCCTAAGCTGCATTAACAGAGGGATACAATTAAGATCAAGGGAGGTACTAATACCACTCTATAAAGTAAGACCACACCTGGAATACTGCATCCAGTTTTGGTCACCACACTATAAAAAAAATGTTCAGGCTCTAGAAAGGGTCCAGAGAAGAGCAACCAGGATGATGAGGGGACGATTGGAGGCTCAAACAGACGATGAACGGTTGCAGGAACCGGGCCTGGCTAGTCTAGGGAAGAGAAGGACCAGGGGAGGCAGGATCCCTGCAAGGTCCCTTCCAACTCCCTTACTCTCTTCTCTTCTGTTCAGTCAAACCAGGCCCTGCATGGTTCCTCAGGCTCATTGGCAGAACCAGGACTTCGGGGCATTGCAAAAGAGGGTCAAAGGGGGGGGGGGAAGGCTGTCTGATCTCTGTGGGAATGATGTCCCACAGGGAGGGAGCCACCCCGGAGAAGGCCCTTCTTCTGGGTCCCGCCAGATGTACAGGTAATCCTTGACTTACAACCATTCATTTAGTGGCCGATGTTACAACGGCACTGGAAAAAATGAATTGTGACCCATTTATTTTACATTTACCACCATTGCAGCATCCCCAGGGTCACGTGCTCAAAATTCATCCGCTTGGCAACTGACTCCTATTTGTGACGGTCGCAGTGTTCCGCATAACGCGATCCCCTTTGCTGACAAGCGAAGCCCATGGGAAAGCCAGGTTCATTTAGCGACCGTGTTACTGACTTAACGGCTGCAGGGATCCGCTCTTGGCCCGGTCTGGCAAAGAGACGTGTGAGGGAAGGCGGAGGAGGAGGCTGGGCCCCTGCCTTCCCCATGAACCTGCGCCACTCACTCGCCCATCCCCCGTTGGGAGAGACCGGAAGGAAGAAGGGGCAGCCCGGAGGTCTGGGCCCTGCTTAGCAGATGCCTGCTGTTCCCCACGAAGGTCCTCCTTGGCCTGCACGGCGCATGGAACGACGTTCAGCCCCCGTTCACAAAGACCGATCAGCCTCTGGCACTCCCAACGTCGTAGCAGGAGACGGTCATCAATATGCAATTGTGTCTTTCATGGGACAATAATAACCTTAAGTAATGGAGAAATTAACAGCCGGGCATGAGAACCACCCTCATTTCATCACTGACAAGAACAGGAAGCGGCAGCCAGGCAGGGACGATCTTTACCGGTCTTGGTGGAGACGGCGACAGGAATCAGCTGGCGGAACCAGTTCGTCAGACCTGCCCCAATCCGAACCCTTGAAGCCCTCGACTCCGTCTGGTTAAAGCAAAGCGTTCTTTGACGAAGGAGGTCGGCTGCAGTAAAGTCAAGCCGGGCTCTGAAATCTCCTACGCTCGCTGGATACAAAAATAAGGGGTAGGTTTGCCCCCAGTGTCTCTCTCCCCTGTGACCAGTCCGTTTCACGCCAACTGGAGCTCGCCGAGATGTCTTTTTCTGAGAGGTTTGGGGGAAACTCGCACATTTTTCAGGGGGCCTGGCTGTGGGACGCTGGTACAAACAGGATTCGGCTCCCCTGGTTATCCCTTATCATCCCTCCCCCCTCCCAATTTCAATTTATCACGTACACACAAACCCTTATTGCCCTTTCATCCTTCCCTCTTTCGTCTTTCCTTTCCCAGCTATTGGTGGCGGGAGGCCTGTGGGGCACCAAGCCGAACCAGGCAGAGCTGACGCCGTTCCTAGGGCCGGTGCCTTGCCCGAGTCCCGCGGGGCTCCCTGTCAGCTCAACGAAAGAAGAAAGGAAGGAGGCAGGTGGAGGGGCTGTCCGTACACCTGAGTGGGCTCCTCTAGATCACAGGGTTCTCCAACCTTGGCAGTTTTAAGACTTGTGGACTTCGACTCCCAGAA
The DNA here is from genome assembly GCA_032468235.1 of Pseudoxyrhopus heterurus. Taxonomy (NCBI): domain Eukaryota; kingdom Metazoa; phylum Chordata; class Lepidosauria; order Squamata; genus Pseudoxyrhopus; species Pseudoxyrhopus heterurus. Next base: position 267,254 of record JANHJO010003006.1, read on the forward strand.
TTCCACAGCCAGAGTAGCTGTAATTTTATAAAACCTTTCATGAAATGAAAATTATCATAAAGCATCTTAAAATATGTCGTAAAACAATTTCCTGCGGTCAAGTGAGTAACAGAATAATGAGTCCTCCATCTTCTAGTTACTCAAGAAGGAAACCTTACACCACTTCAGACAAATTGTTGTCTAATCTCTTCTTAAAAAGCCTCCAGTGATGAAGCTTCCACAACTTCTGAAGTTGTTCCACTGACTGGTCTCCCTGTCAGGAAGGTTGTCCTTAGTTCTAGATTGCTTCTCTCCCTGATTAGTTTCCATAAGTTGCCTTCTGAGGTTCCTCTTCTTTGGGGCTGCCCTTGAAATACTGACTGCTATCCTGTCACCCCTAGTCCTTCTTTTCATTAGACTAACCATACCCAATTCCTGCAGCTGTTCTTCGTAGGTTTTAGCCTGCAGTCCCCATATCATCCTGGTTGCTCTTCTCTGCACTCTTTCTAGAGTCTCAACATCTTTTCTACATCGTGGCGGTCAAAAGTGGATGCAATGTTCCTAGTGTGGTCTTACCAGGGCATTATAAAGTGCTAATATTCAAGTGTGTATTCAGTTCAGTAGGGGCCACTTTCAAGGCAGAAATGTCTGACTCTCTCCCTGAATTATTAAAAATTTTCCAGTGATGGCATTACATGATTAGACGGCTCTGAGGAACCTGGTACGGAAATATCTCCGCCACGATGACCCAACAGGTCATGGGGTTCTCCAGTTCCGATTTAAAGGGGAAGTTCCCGGATGTTCCTGGGTAATGACTGCCTTTTAACCACATCCGCAATTTTGCAAATGTTGCTCAGGGGGTGGGAAGCACTGAGAGAGAAAGAGAGAGATCACGGGGCTGTGAAGGTTTGCAGAATGTATGTATGTGTTGTACATATATGTACATGTACATACATGTTTGGGGAGCCTCATGCCTGAGCTTTTATCCATGGGCAGAGTGGAACCTGCTTTTTTGATGTAAGCTGCCTTTATACCACAAGGCCCAAAAGCTTCCTGGCGTTTCCCTGTGCACATCCTCCTCCCAACTATGGCCACAAGCCGATATCCCTTGACTTACAACAGTCCGTTTCGTGACCTACAGTGGCACTGAAAAACGTGGTTTATGACCGCTTTTTCTGTGGGGGATTTTGATGGTTGTACGATGGTTCGTTTGGATGCTCCTAACCACAAGAAGATGCTGGAGGCAAATGCCTGAATCAAACTAAACTTTATTAAGAATAAGCAAGAACAAAAGAGTAAAAGGCTGTCTGTGTGTTCTTAATGGTGTGGGTGCAGACACGCAGCATGCATGACTGCCCTGGCAAGAACATGATACAGAAGAAATTTCCCACCTTCCTGTAGTAGGAAAAGGTGGGAACATCTGGATGATCCCCACCTAGTGACCAAATAGAAGTAAAGCCATGGCTAGCACGTGTTAATATGATTATTTAACATTTTCGTACTTACGATTGATGCAGAATCCCAAAGTGATCAAAATTCGGACAACTTGCAACTGGCTCGTATTTATGACGGTCACAGTGTCCTGGGGTCACATGATCCTCTTTGGCAACCTTCTGACAAGGAAAGTCAATGGGGAAGCCAGATTCACTTAACAACCATGTTATTAACTTAACAACTGCAATGATTCCCTTAACAAGAAATAGGGCAAAACTCGTTTAACAACTGTTTCACTTAGCAATGAAAATTTAGAGCTCAATTGTGGTCGTAAGTCAAAGACTACGTGTATTTTCCCACCAGATACAGCACAGAAATCTGGCAAGAGCCAACAAGTCCTTCCCACCAAGAAGGATCAGAAGAAGCTGCTTCTACCTGATTTCTACTTGATTATAATTGATTCGCCTCGGTTCCTAATTCTTTTCCATTTCTTTTGCTTCAAGGAAAAAGGAGAAGGAAGATCATTCAGGGCAGAAGAGAGTAAATGTCCTACACCTGACACATTGCTAGTTATTCTCAGGCATCCCGGCTTCCGTGTGGTGAGTTTTCCGTTTCAATTTTTGTAAGCCGACCAGAGTCGCGGATGTGATCTGGTGGCTGCAATTAGTCCTGGCATTTCAAGGTTATAAAAGGCCTGGAGATCAAACCAAGCCTATATAAAAATTCACATTTTTTTCCCTTTCAGCATAAGCGATGTTATTCGAAGCAGAGAAAGGAGCGAAAACACTGTCTACTGCAAGCAACCAAGAGCTGTAGGGATAGGCAGCTTGTATATATTTGTAATAAATACACAATAAAAAATTCCAAGAGGAAGAAATTAAGAGCATGGGATAAAAAAATATAATTATGTGATTCCCACGCTGTTCTCTTTCCTTCTCACACAGGAGACTCAAGGTAGATTACAAAGATTAAAACACAGAAAGCCCACCACATGCACCTCTGGTTACCCGCTGGGTGGGAGGCAGACTGATGAGCTCCCCAAGGGGCAGCATCCCAACAGGGTCCCCCTGCATAAAGATGTCCATTGCGATGCTCAATCATCTCCGAGGGATGAGAGACATTCGACATCACCGCCCTAACCCTTGCCTCTCCCTTTTCAATATTTTTTGCCAACTATTTTACGCTCAAATCTGCCATGCCTGTTGGGGGCCTCTCTCAGCTTCCTAGCCATTAAGTCCATTAAATTCATGACTTCGAGATCGGCGGGTACAATCGCTTCAACTTAAGAGTGTCTTGCACTGAGCCCTGGATGGCTCCCAGATTTAAGTGCCAGGGAGACTCCCCCCTAGCCAACCTGATACTGCAAGGGGCTGTCATTCAAGCCAATGTGACCCTCGCTACATTTAGGACATAGAATAACAGGGTTGGAAGGGACCTTGGAGGTCTTCTATCCAACCTGCTGCTCAAGCACAAGACCCTACACAACCCCAGAAAAATGGCTGTCCAGCGTCTTCTTGAAAGCCTCCAGTGATGCAGTCAATACATGAATAATCAAATATGTATCCTCCTTACTATAACTTTCAGGTAAGATCCTTAATAAAAATACAGTATCTCAGGTTTCAACTCAATATATTGCTGTGTCATCTTTTCTAAGTGCATATTTTATATATACATACATACATACATACATACATACATACATACATTGCTTCTGTACATGTCCACCACATATGACATGATCCAGGTGTCTGGTGACACTTCCAACACTTGGCAGATTTATCTTTAAACATCTTTGCCAGTTCCAAATGCCATCTATAAAACATTGATGGTTAGAGAGTAGATATGAAAGAAAATAATAGAAAATAGCAGAAATGTATGTAACCATTAAGAATGATTAATTAATATGGATGAAAATGTAATGAAAATGTGAATTATGACAATGCATAATATTTGTAACCCAGGTGACACATTGTTTGGTGAAAGATGTTGTTTGTAAAATAAAATAAAACAATTTTTTTTAAAAAAGAAAACCTCCAGAGATAAGAGCACCCACAACTTCTGGAGACAAGCTGCTCCACTGATCGATTGTTCTCTCTGTCAGGAAATTTCTCCTTAGTTCTAGGTTGGATCTCTTGTTAACGACCTTCCACCTATTACTTCCTCACCTTCATTTCATCATTCCAGTTCATCTGTGTGGGCCACCCATTAGCATCTTCTACTTGGATTCCTTGCCATCCTCAAGGTCCAGAGACAGTTCACGTGCCCAGCATGGCTTTCGTTAGGAGGGAGGCTTTGTGGAAATCCTTTCGTTTTATTATAGATTTGTGAGGCCGCCCATCTTATAGCATGGGCGGCTGACAGCAACAAATGTTGTTTCTGTTAGATTTAATCAAAGCTGACACACACAGCTTCACACAACGTGCCAGTTCCAATCGGTTCTCCAGAATCCAGGGGTGACCTCGGGCGGATCCTCCCAACGGTGGGTGGATTGTGCAATCCTCTGGATCCAATGAAGGACGATTAGAAGGCAGAGAACAAGGAAGGCCCTCTGCTCCTATCCCTTACTTCTGCGGGAAACAGAGCCTATTGTTTTTACAGAATTGTAAGAAGACATGAGCTGGGACGCGGTGGCTCAGTGGGTAAGACGCTGAGCTTGTCGATCAGAAAGGTCGGCAGTTCGGCGGTTCGAATC
>JANHJO010003006.1:403350-414726 GCA_032468235.1 Pseudoxyrhopus heterurus
GATTAGACTAAAAGCTTTACAGGATGATAAAAGTAGAGGAGGATTTAATTTACCAAATTGGGAACTTTACTATCAAGTGTCAGGAATAACATGGATAAGAGAATGGGTCAAACTACAAAATGATAGATGATTAACATTAGAAGGCCACGACCTACAGTTAGGCTGGCATGCTTTTTTGGGTTACAATAAAAATACAGGGCACAAGTACTTCCAAAGGCACTTCATTAGAGACTCATTGTTATCAATATGGATGAAGGCCAAAAGAGAACAATATTTAGATCTACCACTATGGATAGCGTCACTAGAAACCTCGTTTACCCTACGACAATAAAAAAATTAGAACACTTAGATATAAAGATGTGCTAGATGAGAAAGGGGATTTGAGGTCGAAGCAAGATCTTAAAGATAAAGGATTTGATCTACAATGGTGGTCATATTTCTAGTTACAATCAATTTATGAAAAGGATAAAAAAATGAGATGGTCTGTCAAAAAATACAATAAATTAGACCAAATTTTATTAAGACCAGAAGACAAATGAATTGCAAGAACATATAGATATTTGTTACTGTATAAGGTAGAAGAAGAACAGCTAAAAGAAAATACGCTGACTTGGGCTAAAAATTTCAGATATACTATAGATTCGGATAGTTGGCAGAAATTGTGGGAAAAAATACAAATTAACTTTATCAGTATCATATAGAGAAAACCTCTATAAAATGTTTTATAGGTGGCACTATTCTCCTGTTAAATTAGCTAAACTGAGAAAAATTAGCATATCAAAATGTTGGAAATGCAAGCAGATTCCAGGCTCCTATTACCACATGTGGTGGAAATGTAATAAAGCAAAGAGATATTGGAGAGAAATTCGACATGATAAAGAAATGATAAAAGAAAAGATAGATTGGAGGCCTGAAATATTTCTATTAGGAATACTACCGAAAAAACTTAATAAAACAACAACGTATTTACTACTATATGTGCTAACAGCAGCCAGGATTCTCTATGCTCAGACATGGAAAAACGAAGAAATCCCTAATAGGCAGCAATGGATAACCAAAATTTTGCATTGTGCTGAAATGGACAGATTGACTGAAAATTAAGGGAAAAGATGATGCAGAATATTATAGAACATGGGAAATCTTCTATAACTGGCTAAATGATGATTGCGGAGCTTGAAACAATGTACATAACTCTTTCTGAAATAAGGAAAAGTATAGATAAAAACGTCTATAGAATAAATATGTATTAATAAAGATAAAGAAGAAAATAGATAACTGAACATGTATAGAGGATACCTAGGACACTTAACTCTTAACATAAGCAATGTATTTTAATGTTGTTGTTTTGGTTTGTTTCTATGTATTTTTTGTTTTTGTTTTTTAAATAATAAAATTTATTTTTTTTAAAAATGGCTGAAACAATGTCCCACATTTCATCAAGACTATTTAACAGCCATAGCACCTTCTGAGATTCAAGAATCTGCATTCCATGCTGTTCCAACTCAATAAATAAAGTCTGCATGTGCAACAAATGCTTCTCCACACCTCCTGCTTCTGCCACATAAGCAAGAATATCTGGTACTGCCAGGACTGCCTATATTTTGGAATACAAAGTTTTCAGGTAAAAGGAAGCCATGCTTGACATCTCAACTTTTAGGTATTTCCCCAGAAATGTAGTGCAACAGAGCAGCAGTGTGTTGTCACCCAGACAGTACCTTGCTGGTAACACTAGACAACATATTTTTAAGATGTTTTGCTTCCTCAAAACCTTTTGGTGGTTATTTATTTATTTATTTGTTGGAACTTCTATGCCGCCCCATTCCCGGAGGACTCCGGGAGGCTCACAACAAACAATTCCAATAAACAGTAATAAAATTACATAAAAACAATATAAAAATACATTTAATAAATAATTAAAAACCTACTATTTTAAAACTTATATACCACTTCACAGTGCTTTACAGCCCTCCCTAAGTAGTTTCTAGAGTCAGCATATTGCCCCCAACCATCTGGGTCCTCATTTTACCGACCTCGGAAGGATGGAAGTCAACCTTCCATCCTTCCGAGGTCAGTAAGTCACCCTTGAGCAGGTCAGGATCGAACTCCTGGAGTGAGCAGTGCGTTAGCCTGCAGTACTGCATTCTAACCACTGTGACACCATGGCTCAAGTGGCTACAATGCAGAATACCTCTCTTAGGTTTGATCCCTAAAGCAACAAGCTTCTCTGACCAAGACTGGTCCTTGACATGTGTGATTTTGATAAGCATATGTCTTCTTGAGCCCTCCTCATTCTGGTAATCTCTCCAGTATATTTCAACATAACCCGGACCAAAAATTGATAAGAGTTATCTGCAGTACTTGTTATAGCCACAGTACAAATGAAACTGGAATTCAACCTGCTCGTTTCTTTCCCTGACTTGCAGGGAAATCGTAGCAGAAACATGTCTGGGTAACGTGTTTTCTACCACATCCCCATGCCTTTCCCTTCAGCTCATGCCCAACCCATGAGTAAGATTAGCTTAAGGCAACATGATGATGTTAGAGTTGTATAATTCCCCTTAAATAAGCGTCATATCATGGCAACTGAAAGGCATGTAAGTGTCCATCTTTCAAGATAGGCCAAAGCAAGAAAAAGACTTCCCAAGAATTGTGCAGAAATATTACTTTCATGTTGTAGATCATAAAAACGTAATCTCAAAAGCCTACCAGACCTCAAATGAAACAAACAAAATGTTATGATATTTATGTAGTTTGTTACCAAGCGCATCTAAATTATATTAAAGTAGCCAAAATATCTTTACAATCCCCAAGGCATATCACAACTTTTGAGCACCCCTAATGTTTGGAAATTGAAAGTTGAAAAAAAAATGGACACGCCTAATGCCAGTGTTTCCCGCTGCTCCCTCTTATACCAAACCGAATCAAGGTTGAGGATATTTGAAATTTCTTTCCCTTCCAATTTCCTTGGATTGAGCTGTTTATTTCCTCTTAAAATGCTTGCATACTTTTGGCCCGGTTATCTGATAACATTCTCTCTGTAGTAAGATTTACATGCTGAATGGAAACAAGCAGTGGTGGGATTCAATTTTTTTTACTACCGATTCTGTGGGCGTGGCTTAGTGGCATGGCTATGCGGTCGGCCAATCAGAGGTGGTATTTGCTGTGGTCAGCCAATCAGAGGCTGTATTTGCCGGTTCTCCAAATTATCGCTACCGGTTCTCCGGAACCTGTCGGAACTGGCTGAATAACACCTCTGGAAACAAGTAATAAGAGAGAACTAGAGTGGGGCATATTGATTATTTCAGATGTGGGTCTGCCCCCTTCCCAGGTCTGCCTGATCTCCTGCCCATTCTGCTGCATCTAGACTCTTCAAAAGCTAAACCCAGATGTTCTACATCACTAGTCCATCAGAATGGATGCCATTGTATCAGCATACCCCAACCAAGCAGAACTGTCAGGTTTTTAACACTGTGGCCTCTGTGGCCTAAACTGAAATAGTATAGCTTCCTACTGACTCAAGGATGGGTGGATAGCCCTTCTGAGTCAGCAGTGTGGAAAGGCCTTTACACAATGTAGTTGGGATCTTTCCTTTAGTCTGTTGCCATTGAGCTTAGCCTCATGATGTAAGATATGGTCTGCACCCATGCCTAACCCTCACGGGTGAGTAAATTACTCCTTGGTGGTAATGTAACCTAAAAGGACTTTACTGTTTGTTTTGTCATGTATGCACAAGCCTGCCCTCCTGCTTCCTTAACTACATATCGTTTTAATAAAATCCTATTTTAGTTTGGACTGGTGGTTTGAGTATGTTCTGATTTAGGGGGAAATGATCCGAAACTCTTCATATGAGGAAAAACTTCTGGAAAATGTTTCTGAATTGCATTGGCTTTTTGCTGAGGTGAGGGCAGGCAGTATTTTCGTCTTCAGGATTACCCTTCCAGTTGGTTGGGAGGGTTCCCCCCCACCCCCCCGCTCAGATGGCCGACAGCTGCAGGTGATGATGTGGCAGGGATGTGTTGTGATGTAACCAAAAGGCAAGAGCTTGACGGTTTTGGCTATTCTTCACTACTTTTTTTAAAAAACTTGTTTTGGTTTTGAAATCTAAAAATGTTTCATTTTAAGCTTGTTGGAAGCTTAACAAACCTATTTCATATGACATCCTGTTGAAATGCAGCGCACCATGCTGATGCTATTATTCTATGATTCGGTGCCAGATTACTATGACATAATCATGGGTGACTTCGGGAGGACACCAAAAGGAACTTGGGGGCTTACACACCACTGATTCCCACCCCTTCCCAGAGGGGGTAAATGGAAAGTAAGCTGCCTGCCTGAACAAGGGGCCTCAGAGCTGGAGGAGTTCCTTCAGCCTAAGGCAGTGTAAGTCTCATAGTTCCTAGAAAATTTTCCACTTCTGGGATCAAAGGAAAGGAAAGTGGTGACAGCCTAACCAGTTATTTGAATGTTGCTAGTGTACCTTGAAAGGAAGCTGGGGTTCAATCTTTGGAGGCAATTTGTTCCCTTGTTAAACAGCTCATACTGTTGGAAAGGTCCTCCTAATATTTAGCTAGATTGTTTTTTTTCTTGTAACTTCAACCCGTAAGTTCACATCCAAACCTCTGGAGCCAACAGAGTTAGTTCTTCAGGGCCTCAGCTTAGCTTATTTTTCTAGGTTGTAAAATGTGCTTTCCATTTCTCCTCCCTTTCCAACATTACCTGTTACGGTAGTACTGAGGTGGAAGGATGTCTCCATTTTCTTCCCTGTCCAGAACTGCTGGAATTTATTTCATTAATTTAAAACATTTACAAGCCACCTAGTACGATAGACACATAGCAGCACTGTCTTTTTAATTTGCTTGAGAAAATTATAACCTTTATTCTTCTTGATTCTTTCCAGCTGTCGAAAAGGCAGCATACTAAAAATTGGCCAAGCATAAAATCATCCCAGATATGACTTTATGTGTTGGTTGAGCCAACGATGAAGACACCATACACCAAGCTTCTCTCCCTCCATCACAATATTTTTTTAATCAAAATCTTTTTGGGGAGTCGTTGGTTGTGTTAAACAGCCTATAAATCAGACATGATATTCAACCAGTTCTGACAGGTTCGGGAGAACCGGTAGCGATAATTTTGATTGGATCGGGGAACCAGCAAATACCACCTCTGATTGGTCAGCCACATAGCCACGCCCACCAAGCCACACCCACAGAACCGGTAGTAAAAAAATTTGAATCCCACCAGTGCTATAAATGATCATTTAGGATTATTACTTAGGAAATGGAACAAGAGGTGTGACTTCCTTGTTCTTCAACGCCATTCGTATAAGAGAAATACATAGGGGGACTGACCAATCAATGTCCTATGGATTCAAAGGATTGAAAAGGAGCTCCAGTCTGAGGGTTTTTTTAATGGATTGTTTTCATACCTTGGGAAATATTGAGATACTTTTCTCAGAAAGTAGAGAACACATTTTCAGTTGGTATTTATTGTTTGTTTTGTGACTTCAGCAGAATTTGATAAATTCCTGTTCTAAGTAAGTCCAGCTATTGGACCATAGGGATGGCATCTTTAAAAAAATGGGGTGTTCTTTAGATTAAGTGTACCAGCCCCATTGATTATACATTTTCATTCTTGTATACAAGATATTGTTTGTAGGCTTTTCAGCTACATAAAGACATATCGTCTCTTATCTATATTGTTATGACCGTCAAAGGTTAGGAATGGTACACTACAATATGATAGTACTGCAGAATAGGGCTGTCATGCAGGAAGCAATTATTGGGGAGATCAAAAAAATAATGGCATCCTCAGGAGAGCCACTGCTGTCAAAATGGCAGGTGCAAGTAGACAATCCAGTCTCCACCCCTTTTTATGTGCATGTGACACAAATTAAAAAGGGGTGTGTGTGGGGAGGGGTTCAGTTACCTGATTACATCCAGAATGTTCTAAATAATGATTTTATTCAATGTATTGTATTTATATACTTATATTTTTTATTATTGTAAGCTAACAAGATCCTAGTGAGTAGTCAGCATATACATTTCTGTAAATAAATTTTAAGTTTTATTTCTGTAGAAAATAAAGATATCAGGATCTACTGATTACTGGTTGAAAGTGGGATTCTGGAGAATTCACTAGTAGAAATCCCTTCCTTCCTTCCTTCCTTCCTTCCTTCCTTCCTTCCTTCCTTCCTTCCTTCCTTCCTTCCTTCCTTCCCTCCCTCCCCTATATATGGTCCATTAAAATGTTAACCAACCTTTTTATTGGATCAAGGATTATGGGGCAGTTTTTTTCAGCTTTGAATAAATACATCTCAGTGAGTATCTACTGCCTTGGATGGGAACTGTTGATGAAAAAATTGTTTGTTTTTTGTTCTATAGATTATTCTGTTACCTGTGACTTTTGTAGTCCTGCTGAAGGATGACAAAAGTTTGATTTTAGCCATTGCCGTGCAAATATCATGAGTGACTTAAGGCCAGTCACTCTATCTCATCCTGACCCACCCGACAGCACTGCTATTATGGGGAAAAGTTGGAGGAAAAAGGGTTATGTAGACCATCTTGACCTCTTGAGAAAAGCCAAGATATAAAAATAAATAAAGTATTAAATAAGTAAATGAATTATTCAAATAAACAAGATCAAGATTCTATCCCTTCATTGAACTTCTTTATAAATCTGATTCTATGACGTCTGCCTCAGTCTTGCATTCACAATACACCTAATTGTCATATTCAGATTGGAGTAAACATATATTCTGAAGCACCTTTTTGTACTCTGTAAACAGCAAGAATATTCTGGGGCCGGCTCTCTTCGCACATACACAGGTGAAGATTGGCACTGATTTTTTCTGTTGGCATGTCCATGACAATATAGTATCACAATCCACCTTTCATATATATTTCATACATGACATACTTGGCAGGGATTCCCAAATAATCCAGTTACCTGCCTTATGCTCCTCTACTATAGAGTTTGCAGTCCATTTTAGCCTTAACCAAACCATTATGTTTGAAAATTATTTCAGACTATTTAGGAGTTGTACCATATGCATCATCCAGTTTTCCATCTACGGTTATATACACTCTGTAATCTTCTTCCACAGAGAGTATGCAAAAAACAGATAAAATAAACTTACATGTTCATGGAACTGCTGTAATGACACATGTCTAGCAGGAAGGATTGAGTTGATCTTGAAATTTGCTTTTGTCATATGGAAATAAGTTTTGTCCCACATTCAAATACCCTGCGGCATCTTTATTGAAAAATAGAAGCTTAGCTTTATGCAGGGAGGGAAGGGATCATAAAGTGCCTTAGGTGCACTAAAATTAGCACAAGAAGTGGGTAAGAGATATGAAAGTAATCTAACCTGGGTATCGATAATATAAGGGATCAAAAGCTCCAGAAAACACATCTATTCTCTGTCAGCTTGTTTGGTTTTCTTTTTGTTAGAGCCAGATGTATAAACTGTAGCACAAATTGAAATTTGATGGGGCATGAGAATCCCATTAAAAATGCTGCATTTGATTTCTGAGTATAGATAGGCTGAGTATAGATATAGATATTGACTTCATCTCCATCACTCCATGAACAAAAATATCTGAGAGTTGCACTGAATTTATATTTCAGACCGTAAAACAGAAATAGAAACATTCCTCTTTTCATACATTTTATTGTACCAAATTAATTATGAAAAAAAAATGTAGACAGACCACAATGTTACTAGAACATCAACATGGATGTAAAAAGAGAGAGAGAAGGGAAAGTGGAGCGGAAGGCCTGAAAAATATATTGCAATCGGATTTTTTTTAAAAAAAAAAAGATAACATTATTTAAAAATTCCTTGTCCTTCTGCTCCTGACTCCCGGAAACTACCAAAAAAAGCCCAAACCCCCAACTAAATTAAAATACTGACAACAAAACATGTATAACACATTTATTGCTGTTGACCAGGTATAAATAAGATAATTCCAGTCAGCAGGTCCGAAAAGTCTACAAATCTTGATTTCTTAATCTTACAAATACAGGTAGCCCTTGACCTACAACAGTTCATTCAGTGACCGTTCAAAGTTACAATGGCATTGAAAAAAGTGACTTATGACCGTTTTTCACACTTATGACTGTTGCAACTTCCCCATGGTCTCGTGATCAAAATTCAGGTGCTTGGCAACTAACTCATATTTATAACAGTTGCAGTATTCTGGGATCATGGTATCAACTTTTGCGACCTTCTGACGTCAATGGGGAAGGCAGATTCACTTAACAACCCTTACGACTGACTGAACAACTGCTGTGATTCATTTAACAACTATGGCAAGAAAAGTCATAAAACACACTTAACAACTGTCTCACTTAGCAACAGAAATGTCAGGCTCAATTGTGGTTGTAAGTCGAAGACTACCTGTTCTAGGAATGAATTCAAGAAGAATGCATATACTGTACCAACACAATGGATCAAAAGCCTCATTATAATCCTGATTTAAATTCAAAGAATGGCAATAAGACAAAAATCAAGGCGTATGAAAACCAGATTGTAGAGTTGGTCATTGGGGTTCTATGTTCTTATTGGAACAGGTGACCATGGCTATGTTAGTAGGATAATCCAGACTTACAGCTGGCAAAGATAGGTTGACATCATCTCACCTTCTCTTTCCCACCCTCTCAACAGATTTTTAAGGCAATGTCTCCAATTATATGTCTACGTATGATACCTTTCCTTTCAAAATATGTGTGTCTGCACAAGATGGAAAAATAGGGTAGATCACCCAGGTCGTTCTAGTTATTCATTTGTTGAAATGAGGTGCACCTCATAGAAGCTGGTGCCTTTTAATAAAACATTTAGTTGGAAATGGTGCTACCAAACTCCTCATTTTTTGCTACCCAGATAAAAGTTTCTGTGAATTCTTTGAATGACATGTCCTTTCCTTTTCCAAGGTTCTAATCACAATATAGGGACGTGGTGGCTCAGTGGCTAAGCCGCTGAGCTTGTCGATCAGAAAGGTCGGCAGCTCGGCAGTTCGAATACCTAGCGCCACGTAACGGAGTGAGCTCCCGTTACTTGTCCCAGCTTCTGCCAACCGAGCAGTTCGAAAACATGTAAAAATGCAAGTAGAAGAATAGGGACCACCCTTTGTGGGGAGGTAACAGCGTTCCACCTTCGGCGTTTAGTCATGCCAGCCACATGACCACGGAGACGTCTTCGGACAGTGCTGGCTCTTCAGCTTTGAAACAGAGATGAGCACCGCCCCCTAGAGTTGGGAACGACTAGCTCATATGTGCAAGGGAAACCTTTACCTTTAATCACAATATATTCTCTTTGGTATATATTTTTCACTATCCCACACCATTAACAAGTGGTTAAAATGCTTCTCTCCCCGCTTTTCAATTATGACATCGACAAGAGAAGTTAGAGACTGCTCCTGAGCTGCAGATGTCCTCAGTGAATGCCTTTTGCTCCTTGTACCCGTTAGGTCAACTAAACATTTGGATCCTGTGTTTATACAATCTCTGACACTTCAAAAAACCAGAGGAGGATCACAGGACCTGAAATCAAGCCAGAGGGAGAAAACCTGAACACAAAGTTGTAATCATCTGCGTCTGAAGGGAATGAGCCTTTTTTTCTTTTTAAGTTCAAACAAAGTGGTGCGCTCCTTTGTCTGAATTGGGTGGCCGAGAAGGTGCGCAAATGCCATGATTGTGCTTTAATTAAAGTATTTGGAAAGGTTCTTGCCACCACTACCTTGTTATGCCTAGTGGGGCTCTCTGGATGCTAAGGGAAAGAATAGTATCTAAAGAGGAGGCCGCATGTCGAACTGTGGGAAGATAGTGCTGGGCGGCAGCTGCTCACAACATTCTAGCTCATGGGGAAGTGCGTTCCAGCCCTGTTGGAAAATTACATCTTAAATAAGAGATCATGAAAGAGCAACCCTGGTGAGGTCTGTAATTTAGTCCTGAGAGGAAATTCTTCATTCATCAAGCATACCGGAGACTAAATTAGGTCTCTTCGAGTGAGACTTTGCTGGCAGTTTCATGCAACCGAGGAACTCATACCTTTGGAAGAGATGTGGCCCAGAAAGACTGCTTCCAAGGTGCACTCCCTTTCCCAATTCTTTGGAAGGAGACGCTGTCGTTCACCAACATCTGGAGGCCCGCAGGTTCCTCACTGCCACTCTGTTAAAAAAAAAAAAAAACCAACCTGATAAGTTTAGCTCTTACTAAGCTGAGCCTCCGTAGTTGCCCGTTAACTTTCAGCACTGGGCCTACAGAATGAGTAGGCCCGAAGAAGTTACATCATCCCATCAGTTCTGTTTCTCTGTTACAGTGAAGCCTAGTTGATCTGTTTAAAATTTAAAAATAAGCATATTCCCTTCCATGCCAACCTACAGTATATCCTTTTTGGGATCTGATTTTTGGCACTGTGTTTCCATTTCCTGTATTTTTTTTTCAACTTGTAAATAGTATCCCATGAGGTATTTTTTTTTTCAGTTTAATTTTATTCCATCCACTCATAAAAATAACTTATTTATATCAAAGCTGTAATTATCTAACCATTTGTTTATTTCTGATTTATGCCACTCTTACTATCAAACAAATTAGAAATGTAATACAAAAGATATAAACCTCTCCAAAGCTATCCAGAGGTCTCTATCAAACCAGTGAAAGAAAATTAAAGCATATAAATATTGGGGAAGACAATAGATTATGGCAATAAAATTGTACAGAAGGTGTCAAGCGACATGTAAAATTCAAAACTCCTATCTGAAAGGGTATTCAGCTATAAGTCTATAATGTATTTTCACAGATTTATCCACAAAGTTTTCTAAAAATATGAGTGTTCTAAAACTATTCTATGATGGTTGAATGCAGTTGAAATTTAAATGCTAATTTAAATTAGTGAAAGCTAGCATGGTATTAAAGAGAATGATGAAATGTAGGCCTTGAGAAGAATTATGCTGAGAAAATGCTCATGGACAATATACCTAAATACCTACAGGAAGATGGTAAAGAGTGGAAAATGCTCTTTTAATTATTCCTTCCTCTGTATCTATTCTGAATCAAAACAGCTCCTCTCCTTGAGAATTCCCTGTACTGAAAATAAGCCTTCCCCAATCATAGGTCCCTTGAATCATTTGATCAGTATTTCTCAATCTCAGTAACTTTTAAGATGTCTGGACTTCAGCTCCCAGAATTCCCCTGTTAGCCTGCTTAAAGCACATATCTTAAAAGTTACTGAGATTAAGAAATACTGCAGTAAGGTAAAGGCAACATACGTGCTAGTTGTTCCCGACTCTAGGGGTGATGCTCATCTCCGTTTCAAAGCCGAAGAGCCAGCGCTGTCCAAAGACGTCTCCGTGGTCATGTGGCTGGCATGACTAA
>JANHJO010003008.1:0-13943 GCA_032468235.1 Pseudoxyrhopus heterurus
GCTGCAAAGGTTATAACGGTGAAAAAAGGTCGCATGTCACATTATTCAGGGGATCACATGACCCTGGAACAATGCAACCCTTTTAAATATGAATTGGTTGCCAAGCGTCCAAATTTTGATCACATGACTCTGGGGATGTAAATGTGAAACGCGATCATAAGTCACCTTTTTTCAGTGTCATCGTAATTTTGAACAGCCACTAAAATGAACAGTTGGAAAGCAGTACTGCAGGCTACTTTTGCTGACTGCTGACTGCCAGCTGTTCGGCAGTTCGATCCTGACCAGCTGAAGGTTGACTCAGCCTTCTGTCCTTCCAAGGTTGGTAAAATGAGGACCCAGATTGTTGAGGGCAACATGTTGACTTGTAAACCGCTTAGAGAGGGCTGTAAAGTACTGTGAAGTGGTATATAAATCTAAGTGCTATTGCTATTTGCTTATACTTCCATATCCTTTTTATTCATAGAAAATATTCTAAATGTAACAATATCGGCAATAAGCTTTCTGTAACCTTCACATTACTGCATTTCACAGATGATTGCAATTCAAGCACAAATCCTCTTCTTTTTCTTTTTCTTTTCTTTTTTAGAAAAAGTGGTAGACAAAGGCTACTACACAATGGGAGCCAGACTGATTAGACTGGAGGATAAGGTAAGGTCTTTTGGGGGGAAAAAATGCTATTTTTGATGGCCAATTTCCAGAAATGTTCTGTGACCACCATGACTGTCAGTCTGCATCCTTTACTCAACATCTGAGCCAAAGAAATGTACTGGTCCTGAGAAATGTGCAAACTAAATAAGGGTTACATTGGGATAGTTTTTCATTGAAACGCCGTCTCAATCTCAGTCTGTCTCCGAGTGGGGAATGTTTGTGCTCAACCCATTTGTGTGTTGCAAAGGTATGTTCAGAGTTTGCTTATTCTGAAACTCAAAACACCGGATAAACCATAATTCTCTTTTGCTTCCAAGGCAACTGCTTTTGTTGTGTCCTAATTAGCGGTGGTGGAGGTGCTACTTTGAGAGTTGATTTTCATCTTTAATATTATCAGAAAATGAGATGATTCTGCTATACACAAATAAGAGGGGGACAGATATTGGTTATTTGTTAATCTAAAGCAGAATGGGGCAACTTGCCATGGCCAATTCGCCACAGGACAACTTGCCGCAGGACAATTCAACAATTCAATTTAATTATTTAAAATAATTTAAAAATTACTTTAATTTTTTGTCGTTCACATTTCATTTTGTCCCTCCTTTTGCATGATTTCAATGATTTCATTCCACCATTTCCTGGATATTAGTGTAACTCTTGTCCCGTGGTGAGTTATCCTGTGCCACGTTGGCCGTGGCAAGTTGGCTGTGGTGAGTTGGCTGTGGTAAGTTGGCTGTGGCAAGCAGCCCCCAAATATTGATGGAACGATCCAATGGATTGATAAGTGATTGGGGGGTCAGTAGGTGGTGGATAAATAATTAATTTATTACATTTATTACATTTAATTTATTAAAAATTAATTTAGTCAATTAATCTTTTGGGATCTCAGTAGAACTCCATACCAGTCCTTTATGGCTAGGGGTAAGACAGCATTATCTAAGGTTAGATTGTCAACCGCCAGCAAGAATAGCTTTTGAGTTTGCTACTGGTTTGCTATTAGTAGTAGTAGCAGTAGTAGTAATAGCGGAAGTAGTACTGTTAGTTAAAATAGTATTTATTACATTATTTTCATATAATAAACGTTTGGGGGCAGATGAAGAATCAGACACTTCATGGAAGGGTCAATGAGCTGAAGTGTTTGAGGATCTTTGCTCTAAACCAGGGGTGTCAAACTCAAGGCCCGGGAGCCAGATCCGGCCCGTGGGGTGATTAGAACTGGTCCATGGGGCCGCCCTGGAAACAGTGAAGGACTGGCCTGCAGTGCCTCTGCCAGCAAAAACAGAGCTTGGGAGGGAAACGGAGCTCCGTTTTCACTGGCAGAGGGTTGCAGGAGGCCGTTGCAGCCAAAAACGGAGGTCGGGAGCCTGTTTTCACTGGCAGAGCACTCGGGCCGCCACAGGCACCCCAACACAACTGACATCAAGCTGGCCACACACCCTGGCCACGTCCCCCCAGCCCCTCCGACATCAAACACAATTCTGATGCAGCCCTCAATGAAATTGAGTTTGACACCCCTGTTCTAAACAGTGTGGGGAAAAGTGATTGAAAAACACTGCTCTGTACAATCAGAATAACCATTCTCCTGTGGAGTTATCCTCATCTGTGTAGTAGGCTAGGAAGTCAAGTAAGAGGTTTGCGTGATTTGTAAGAACATTTATCAGTTGGAAAAGGTGCTCCTAGACTCCTCCTGAGTTTTCACTACCCTAAACTAATCCAGCTCTCTTACATTCCTTTTTAGGCCTTGTTAATAATTGTACAATAAAGTAGAATTTAACCTAACTTAGGCTCTTGCCGTAATCGCTGGGTTCTTACTATGACAATACCTGTATGTCAATAGTAAAGATGCATTCAGATTGCAGAAAGACGTGGCTTTTAGTTTTTTGACCTTTACTATTTGATCTAGTTCCACTGAGGAGGCAGTGAAATGTACAGATGATTAGAGATAGCTGAACTTTTGCATCACAAAATCTCCGTTTCTGTTTTGTTTCCTTCTACTAAAACGGTATTCCTGCACTTTCTGTAAAATATCATTGATTTGCATGCTTCCAATTGAAATTGAAAGGTTTTCGTTTTTATTTTCTAACGTTCTTGAAAAAAAAAAAACAGCCTCTTTGGTTGAAGTTTCCCTGCATAAAACCCGTCAGTTTTGATCGGTGCAGAGAATGTTTCCAAGATCTGTTGGTACTAAACATTTTCCACTTTAAGTTGACTTCTGTTGCCACTTTATAATTTAAACTGGAATATAAAGTGCCCACTCGTTCTTCCATTGGCGTGGAAAATGATGTGCTCCAGTCCAGAGCAAGGAAAACACTAAAACAAAAAAATAAATTCTAATTCTAAGAGAAGTGGAAAGCGATAAACGGGTAATGTATATGCTAATAACTTGGTTTAAAAATGCCTATTATTTTTCACAATTCTACAGCAATCTGTTCTGCTATATATAGTTATATTTGACACGCCGGCAATAAAGTTTCAAGTGTACAGATTGTGTAAACACGATGGAGCTATGCGATAGCATTTAAAATGAGCAAAAATGCTGAGAAATGCAGAGGAGTACATTTGTAACCTTGAGGGCATGACAGTTTCAGGGCAAGTCATAGCAAAATAACTTACATAAATATACACTTCACTCAATTCATTTAGTTGTATTTTTAGTAAAAGGTAGTCGAACTGGAAAAGCAAAGTAGTTGAGAAAATTACAAATACGTTCTCTTTTTTTTTGTTGGTCGATAATGCCCCGGGCATGTTATAATATTAAAACTAAATATATCTTAAGATAAAATAACAATGCCCCATTTTCTACATTGCTTGTAATTTTCAACTTCTCAACTTTAGCTCATAGTTTTCTACAGTAGGATGCTAATTTATACGATGGCCATAATTATGATCACATCGGATGTCTATGGAGATTCTCAGTCATCCAGGTCATGGTTGTCCCAAAAGCGCTAGAAGAAGTTTCTTGGATGAGAAGCGAAACGTCTTCAAAGAAAAACCAGAAAGTCCATTCACCTCTTGAAAAAGCGCCTTGGGGGCTCCACATGCACTCTTTCTCTATCCAGAGACTATCACAGGATTGTTATTGTAAAGATAAAATTGGAGAAGATACTTACAGTATGAGTTTCTGCAACAAAAGCAGGACGTAGATCTAACAAATACATTTTCTTCCAAAGGTATTTTAGAGTTTCAAAGGTGTTTTTTTTAAAAAACTTTTTAATTCAACACAAATGGCCAAATTAATTCTCAACTGAGGGTTTTTATAAAGGCACCATAGCAATTTTCAGGGGAAACAAAACACACACAAACACACCCCTTTAGAGTATATATAGACACGAATGAATAACTCCATAAAAACAGATCGTGCCGAGTGTGAGTGTTCATTCTTACATGGTGGCAAATCTATCTGTTGCCATGACAGAAGGAAACCAGGTCTTGTGTCCCAAAGAGAGAGCCAACCAGTCCTTTGCTAAAATGCACTGATGTAGTATGCTTATAATCTCAGCTTTGATAGGCAGAGGGAAGTTCAGTAGGAGATAGGGCTGGCTGTTCTTGGGGGAATGCACTTGATGCCATGTACTATTTACCTCTTTCAGCCCTCTGGGCTCACCCTAATGCTGGTCATCTGACCCTCTATGGCTTCAAACTCAGGTTTACTATTAAATGTCTTATCACTATTAATCTGCAGTAAGGCCTCCTTCATCCAGGATCTTACAATGGAGAAGGCTGGTTGATGTGTGTAAGCAAGAAGTGAATGGGCAGAAAGGAGGAAAGTTTATTCCTCAAAATACACTCAGCTTGAGTTTCATGTGTGGCATCAGTTGTGACCCAAGAGTAGAGATGGTAGCGGTGGTTACTGTCAGACAAGAACTCTGGTGGCAGGAAATTCAAAGTGAGGCAATGTAGGGATATATTTCAGCCCCTTTTAAATTTGTATGTATATAAATTCAATAAATTAGCTCTCTCAGTCCCCCCCCCCACACACACATACATCAGTATTAGCAAATTGGTGTGCAGACTTTGAGGTTCTATTCTCAGTCACCCAGTCATAGTTATATCAAAAGTGGTTATTTTTGAACTGATATTTGGAGGACCTTTGGCTTCCTATCCTGGAAGCTTCATCAGTTGCATTGGATGGTGTGGGAGATTGAAGGACAGTTATTGACAGTTGAGATTATTTGGGGGGGGGGTCAGAGAGAACTTTTATTTTCAAAAATAAAAACCACTTTTGATAAGACTTCTGAGGGCATTCATCTCTTTCGGCCAAGGGAAAAAAACTTGTAATAAAGCTTCCGAAAATTCAAGTTTTAATATTTGCACAAAATACTAAATGGTGCGCGTTTACAGCCATCTAACAGGGCTAGTTCAGCCTTAAACACTTTTCTTCTCTAGCTAGTGCTACTCAGCACAGCCCTTCAGCTATCCTGAGATTCTACAGATCCCTACACTCGATCTTAGCCAAAAGGCCGAGAATTGATCAGCAAATGGCTGGGGCTTCCCACCCCGTGTTCCGTTACGCAAGAAAGTGAAGGAACCACCGTTTCTCCTCCGTTTTTATAACCGTTCCCCATTTCCACGGGACAACTCCGAGCACGCGCACCTGGCTTCCGGTTTCTGGGTCACGCGACCCCGCAACTTCACCAATCAGAAACTCCGGAACGCAGTTCAAACCTCCAGGCAGCAGTTGCTCGGTGTGGACGTTTTCACAGCTGCAGTTGGCCGTTGTGTTCGTTGGCTGCGCTATGTTGTAGCAGCGATGGAGAATCGGGTGGTCTCTCCCGGACCTTATCGTGCCACCAAGCTGGTAAAACAAAAAAGAAAGAAAACGGGGAGGGTGCTTTCTGGAGGGCCAGTTCTTACGGGAGTTCATTGATCTATGTTGTGTTGGGCGCATGTGCGCCTGTCTTTACGTGCGAGCCCAACATGAAGGTGTTTGGTCGTAGTAGAGCGCAGTCCACGAAAGTTTACAAACTTAATCCTAATCCACGAGCCAATCTGGAGAGGTGCTCGGAATACATGTGGTTTGTTAATGTTTTAATTCACGTTGGCATCGGTGACAGGAGGGTCACTGGACGGTGATCAGGCAAATGTCTAGTGGGGAAAAAAGCCAAGGATTCAGCCGAGTTTCTTTTGCTCTCCTTGAGAATCCACGTTTCAGAGCATTTCTAAATGGTCTTCAGGTGTCTTTTCATGCTCTGTAGCTTGGCCTAATGTAGTAACAAGATTTCACCAGATTTGACAGCTGAAGTGAAGTTTTTAGTAAAAGTCTTGGTTGCAGCACAAGAGTGTCAAATATATTAAAATTACTGTTTGTAAAAAAAATTAATAGAAAAATATTGTATATACTTTTTGCACTATATAACTTAAAAACGTAGTGGTTTAACATAAATTTGATATATAAACGAATGTGTATTTTATTTCTCTGTGCTCTCCATTTACAATTTCATTTCTCTTGACTTACAGTGGAATGAAGTTACTAAATACTTTCGTGCACAAATGCCACAAAAGAAACACAGACAACACTTTAGAAAATATGGAAATTGTTTTACTGCAGCCGAAGCAATCGACTGGCTTCATGAATTACTCAGGAATAATATTAATTTTGGTCCAGAAGTTACTAGGCAGCAAACCATTCAGCTGTTAAGGAAATTTCTTAAAAATCATGTGATTGAGGACATAAAAGGAAGATGGGGTTCAGAAAATCTGGATGACAATCATAACTTGTACAGGTAATTTACAGAATTATTGACAGAATCTGTAAAAATGATCATATATTGACTGAAAAGGTTTCCTTATTTTGTGGCTTACTGGAACAGAGATACTTATACATTTTATCCATAAATACAATATGGAATTTTTAAAAGTCTGTTTCAAAAGATCAAATTTAGTAACCCAATATAATAAATGCTTTGTTTGTACCAAGAGCACTGTATCTTGTAAAATGCCACAATCTATATTGTAGTATCAAAAAGTGACGGATATACCTATTTTCCTAATGAAAATTATTTATTTGATGTATTGAAAATGTTTGTTTTTTTCCAAATACTTTTTTATCTTCAAATAGTGATATTAGATCTAGTTTGCAAAAGGACAAAATTCTCTGTGAAGAGTTTTGTTACATCTGAATTAAATTGCTACATTGATATTTTCTGTGTCAAATTACAGATTTCCTTCAGCTTCCCCTGTTAAAATTTTGCCACGTCGATATCCATTGAAAGAAACCCTGCATAATGTACCCAAAAAATCAGAAAGCATGTTTAAATTACCTCAGTACTCCAAGAGAACTCCTAAAAAACATAACCTTCGGGAATGTCAGGTAATCTATTTTTGATTAATTGTATTTACCCTTTAACTGGGACTGAGCCTTATCAAGGTGAAGTCTTTATATGGAGTATTTGGTTGGTCCTGAAGACATAGAGGTTCTTCTAGGTCAGTGTTGGCAAACCTATGGCATGCGTGCCAGAGGTGGCACGCAGAGCCCTCTCTGATGGCACGCATGCCATTGCAGGTTACTTCCAGGTTGCAACATGTGCTTCATTTGGGCCCACCCACCAACCCCTGCTCTATTCTGACCTTTATTTCCTTGGTTTTGAACAGCTGATCGGCATGGCGGCACAGATTGCCTCGCCTCAGCTGTTTGCCTTTGTAGTGGAAGATGCATGCAAAGCGCATGCAGGCGGGCAAATTGCGCATAAAGCAAACCGATTTGGGCACTCGGTGCCGAAAAGGTTCACCATCACTGTTCTAGGTAGACCTTGCAATCTTTTAAAAAATGTTTATTCTTGAACAAGGATAATTTTTAAGTGAGTTTGATTTGGACATAATTTTATTTACAATTATGTCCAACAGTTGTGCACAAGGAATGAGGTTTGAGTCATTTAGGGTCATATAAGATATAAGTTTGACACGACTTTGCAACTAACAACAAAGGTTTCTATTTGTTTTGCATAAATTACACATTACAGATAATCCTCAATTAACAACAGTTCATTTAGTGACCATTCGAAGTTACAACAGCACTGAAAAAAGTAAATTATGACCATTTTTCACACAACTGTTGCAGGATCCCCATGATCAAAATTCAGACACTTGGCAACTTAGCATGCTTGTATGACAGTTGCAGAGTCCCAGGAGTCATGTGATTACCTTTTGCGACCTTCTGATAAGCAAAGTCAATGGGGAAGCCAGATTCAGTTAACAACTATATTACTAACTTAACAATTACAATGATTCACTTAAGAATTGTGGCAAGAAAGGTCATAAAATGAGGCAAAACTTACTTAACTGTCTTACTTAGCAATGGAAATTTTGGGCTTAAATTGTGGTCATAAATCGAGGGCTATCTGTTCCTTTCTGCTAAAAAAGACGGCAAGTAATGGTTTCTACTTTCCAAAGTTTTACTACTGCATTTTGAAATAAATATTGTAAAAGGTTGTCTGGTCCAGAAGCAAGTATCACTGTGACTGCTGACAGTTTCCTGCTAGCTTCCAGATTAGTAGGAACAAAAAAATGGATTATGGACTAGGTAGCTAAAATTATTCTCTGCTGAATTTTGAATAAAAGTCCCATACTTTTTACAAGGTGCTTGTAATTCGTATTTGCAGAACAACAAAGAAAATGTGAAATATGAAGACGATAAAAAATGGGTAGCAAGTGGCAGACAAATAACTCAAGCAGATATAGAAGAAGTTTGGCGAAACATTGTTATGATACAGTAAGTAACAGATGTATTTCCTTTCTCCTATAGATTTTAGAAATAAGAATAACAATTTCTGGGAAAACTATTATTCTAGTATCCCAGTGATCTTTTTAAAAAAATACTCTTCAAGGCAATTTCTTGATATATAAATCTATGTTATATGGGATTTTATAATTGTGTGCAAAACTTTCAAAAATGAGACATTCTGTAGAACACAGGAGTATCCTTTTTCCCCCAGACCACATCAATCTAGCCTTTCTACATTGTCAGTTTTACATCTTCCAGAATAGAAAGTAGTTTGTAGCATTTCAGATTTACAAACAACTTCCTCTCCAAAAACATTTACTTGGAGAAAACTATTCACTTATGTCCAAAACAGATGGGTCAGCATTATTTGTTATTCCCCAGAATATTCCATATTTAGAATAATAAATTTTACACGTTTTTACAGGTAGAATTTAGACTAGTCCTTTTAGTGAAAGCTAAGGAGGAACCACAAAATAATAATTCTTCTGCTATATTAAATGTTTATCTCTTTTGGTCACCCCATGATTCAGTCAAATCTTATATATGGTATATAATTTGGCTTGTTAACAATACTATGTAAAATGTAATTCTTAACCATTTTTGAGTTGCCTGAACCAAGATATATTGAATTTTTACAAACTTGTTTACTTGAGAATTGCTGAAAAAAGGTTTCTGAATTGATTGCATTTTTTCCTCTTCATAGTTTGCAAACAATTTTAGGTGTATCATCTTTAGAACACATCTTGCATCCAGCACAAATAATTCCTCGCTACATAATATATAACATGACTAATACAACTAAACATGGAGTTGTTCTTCTACAAGATAAATCAGGCAAGTGCTATAATGTAATTTTTAAAGCTATTTCCAACTTAAACATGAGCAAAAGTGTGATATAGTATCTTCTGTATTAGGGAATGTAGGCACCTGTATTAAACATAAAAGCTTTATCTGCATTCATTTTTAGGAAAATGATAATGTCATAAATAGGAGTTCTAGGTAGATTATAGCATTTTAAATGCAGTTTAAAATTATGAGTAAAATTTTAAAAAGTTGATCTATTGTGTTTCACTTCTCAATTTGCTCAAGTATCTTTATCATTAAAAATCAGTGTTGGGATCTGATAAGTTACACTCAGATTCCCATTCAATCACAAAAAAGTAGCTATGAGTGAATTGTGGTATAGTAAATATGAAGTTTAAAATTATATGCTTTTTAAGTGTTTTTCTATATGTGCTGTTGTAGTCCTTGGAAGAGTGATGAAATACAAATATAACAAATATGTTTCAGTAGTTTGAGTATAAAAGTAATCTGGTAAATCTTTTTATCTCCTCCTTTTCTTGCAGAAGATTTCCCTCACTGGGTATTGTCAGCTATGAAGTGTTTGGCAAACTGTAAGTTAGAAGTATATAAGGAAAATACAATACAAAAAGAAGAAAAGTAAACAGAATGTGAACACTATACTTGTAGCAGGATCCAATCTGGGTCGGTCACTTGGAGGTTTAGTCTTATGAGCTTTTGGGCTATTACATGTGTAGTATTTATGTGGTGCCTAGTTGTGTGTGGCTTTTTAGTTGTTGATTAGGATGTTAAGGGCCGGTTATTAAGTCACTGGCTGTTGTTTCCTTGTACTGCCAAGTCCTTGACTCCTAAGTACCTGATAAGCTAGTGGTAAATCAGGGCCCATTTCCCAGACTTCAATCATTTCCCTGGATATCTTTGTACCTGCTCGGCCAGCAATCTTAGTAGCTGAAAAATTGAATGCATATCCTTGTTCATTGCAATGTGAGGCTACCAATGAGTTGTGGTCTCCTCATCTGACCTGACTATACTTGTAGATTCTATTAAATTATTTTGCTCTAAATGTTACAGTACCTGAATTTAGAAGATGAATGTGAGATAAAAGTTCCAATAAAAAGAGTGCAATATATAGAATAATGAAAAACATGCATCAAAAATGATGCGTGTATCAGTGAACCTGTTCTTTATAACAGGTTCATGATAAGGAAGAGGTTTCAGTGATTTTGCTATATCATGTATACGTAGATAAGATCTTGTATCCAGTAGTATCCGATTTAGTTTCATAAATATTTCATCTGATGAATTGTTAATGTAGAATGTTAGAAAAGCAGTGCTCTGCTGTTTGTAGGTCTTGAAATATCATGGAGATTAGTGTTGTTGAGATTTCTTTCCTCTTGCATTTCAGGGCCTAGATGTAATGACCTGAGTCAGCCAACATACACGGGTTTTGAGCGAGATGTGTTCAAAACAGTTGCTGATTATTTTCTTAGTCTCTCTGATCCTTTGCTTACTTTTCAGTATTACGAATTATTTGTGAAGATCTTAGGTATGTATCCATTCATATCAGAATCCCAGTATATAGTTGAGAAGACCTAAGATGCCACAACCGTATATTAATTTTGGAAAGAAGTATGTCTAGTTTCACAGAATAAGTTATCAAGTATAAAGTATAAATTAGTATATATAATATTAGCTTTTGTGCAGACTGCTAATCATAATATTTGTTTTGTACACTTGCATATGTGAGCTATCCTTTGCATGTATGTTTCTGAATATCTTCTGACTGAACATACAGTCTTTCAGCACCACTAACTTTTAAATATTAATCTCTATTTTAATTTTTCTGATTATGTTGCTTGTGCTTCTAAATTGCCTGCATTTGAATTTGTATTTCATTTTCTGATAGTTTTGTGTGGCTACATCACAATCCCAAACAGATCCAGTGGAAATGTTGATATCCAGAACGATTTGGTATGTTCAAAACCTTGTCATTTAAACTCGTTCAAGTCAACTGAATGTCTTCTGCTAAGTTTGCTTCAGCGTGACACTGACAAAGAAGACGAATCTGAGACTTCTGATAAAGGTTCTAAAAGGCATTCAAATGAAATAGGATGCACTGTGAATTTTCAGCACCGTAACATGACTTGTAAAGGTGGTACTGTTCATGTGCAAAAAGGTGGCAGTTGTCAGAATATTTCACAACTGAAAAATGAACAAGCTCTGCCTCTGAGGCTTAAGGCAAGATGTCACTCTTTGGAGGGAATTGCAGATACAACCTCAAGCAATTGTAGTAAGGATGAATTCAAACAATTTTCTCGATCTGGAATACATATTGTGCCATTGACAAGTAATGAGAACAAGCTCTTGCACTGTGAGAGTAAACCAGTCTCTTCATTGGATCTATGTTTGGATAACATTAGTGAAAAACAGACTCATGGCTTCAAGGAAGTTCCTGGATCAAGTGTTCCAGACCAAGAGAAATCTAGTGGTAACCCGGAATCAAAACAACTTTGCCGGTCTCAGAGTTTATGTGGAATTAAAAACTCCAGTTGGTGTGGTATACATGCTCCAGTTGCAGAGATCACAGTAAAACCTCATCCAGTAAACCTTGGTCCCAAAACTCAAAGCACTAGCCGACTGGCTTTTAAAACAGGAACTAAACATGTGGGTTCTGATATGGCCATCAATAAAAGATTCCACAAAAGTGCAACACAGCTTTCAGAATACATGTTCTCTCCCAGCTTCTTTATGCTGACTGGCAGATCACGTAAGATTGCTTTGTGGAGCATGTCTGTATGCCTTTGTACTAACTAGCTTGTTTGTGTGCTTTTTATTATTTTTTTTAAGGGGGGATGATTTTGCCAATCCTGGTATTTTAAGTGACTGTTTCAACAAAATTTGCTAAGAAACTCATTAGTCTGTGAAGTTAAAGAATTTTTAAGCTAATACTATCTCTTCTGCAAGCATGAGTATTTTCTATTTATTTTATTTATTAATACAGTTTATATGCTGCCCCACTCCCGAAGGACTCTGGGCAGCTAGAACGCATGTTAATGCAAAATGTATGTTTTCTTGCCCATGCTGGTATTTCTTACAAACTCAAATGTAACTCAAATTACATTAAGTAACTTGAATCTTTTGCATTGTGATTTTAAATGACTAATCATTTACCACCTAAATAGATGGAAGACAATAGGAGAGGCTGTGTGCAGTAGTGTTTCAAGTGTTGGACCTATGGAGACCTAACTTCAATTCATGCCGCAGCCATGGAAGATAATTTTAGGCTAGTAGTTTTCTCAACCCAATTTGCCTCACAGAATTAGTGTGGGGATAAAATTAAGGAAGATCCCTATGTAAGTTACTTTAGGTTTCTAGAGAAAAGTTTAAATTACCAACAAATAAATAATATGCAGATTAATCAGACTGCATATCATTACTTGCATTAATGATATAAAAGTGAATTTTAATTTCTAGGAAAGTTGCAAAAATAATGCCTCTCTGATTGAATAATTTTCTAGATTTGTTGCAACCTCATTCAGAAAGAGTTGCAATCGAAGCTCTGCAGATTTGCTGTCTATTGCTTCCACCACCAAATCGCAGAAAACTTCAACTTTTATTGCGTATGATCTCTCGGATGAGTGAAAATGTTGATATGCCACGACTTCATGATTCAGTAGGCACTAGATCTTTGGTACGATTATTTATCATAATGATTTTTAAGAGGGTATTCTTGTTGCCTTATTGACAAATATATTCATAGTTAAAAAACCTTCCTGCCTTGTCTTGCATGCCAGATCAACTGCCAACATTAATGGCCTTATATAGACTGGCAGAGAGGGGCCCAAGTATTTACCATATTTTTTGTGTATAAGACACACTTTCCCCTCCCCCCCCAAAAAAAGTGGGTGGAAATGTCTGTGCATCTTATACAGCGAATGTTGCTGAAGCCCCGCCCACCCACCGCCCCCACCCTTCGGCCTCTGCCTCCTTGCAGCAAACACCCTGGTCAGCTTCAGCACAGCCTGATTATCGGTTGGATCGGCCTCCCAACGATCAGCTGTTTCAGGCTGCAAAGATTGCCATCACCTATTGCTGTCTCCGCACACCCCATTTTCAGCCTCCGCGTGCCCCATTTTCAGCCTCCGCGTGCCCCATTTTTGGCCCGTTCCAGGCGGCGGGCATCGGAACAGGCGGAGAATGGGGTACGCAGAGGCCAAAAACAGGGCACACAGAGACCAAAAATGGGGCGTGCAGAGGTGGCAATAGGCGATGGTGATCCCTGCAGCCTGAAACAGCTGATCGTCAGAAGACAGTTCCAACCGACAATCAGGTGCTTGTGCTAATCAGGCTGTGCTGAAGCTGACCAGGCTGTTTGCTGTTTGCTTCAAGGAGGCAAATAGCTGGGAGGCAGAGGCAGATTTTTTTTTTATTTTGTTTTCCTCCCCAAAAGCTAGATGCGTCTCATACTTCAGAGCATCTTATACTCTGAAAAATACAGTAATTGTTCAATTTAAGGCAAAAATAAGTTCTGCTGTTCTATCTTGCTTGGCTTTCTCATTTCAAAAGTGTCTTTAGGAGGCCTGAAAGTAGTTACATCAGCAGTAGGCTTCTCCTACTATTATCCTCCAGCAGCTGGCCCCGAGTCTGAAGACTGAAGGTAGCTGTTGTGATTAGTTGTCATGATGCCATTTTGCAGAGTTAAGCGACAGAATGATTTTCAGAATAAGATGGGCAGCATATAAATTTAATAAATAAATCTCTTTAGTAGGTAAGG
>JANHJO010003008.1:14148-27077 GCA_032468235.1 Pseudoxyrhopus heterurus
TCAGTGCTTTACAGCTCTCTCTAAGCGGTTTACAGAATCAGCATATTGCCCCCAACAATCTGGGTTCTCAAATAAAATGCTTTCCATTAATAACTGGTTTTTATAGTCCATGCTACTGGTATATATTTCCCCATATTGAGGCTTTCTAAATAGATTATTGTATGCCCACCAGATATTATTTATCTGGTCTGGCATTTCTATTATTTTCCATAGCCAGTTTGCAATGTAATACATGAAGAGTGAACTTCCGTTCATTGCTGTCTTGAACCTTTGAGCAATTTTAACAAAAAATTAATAATTGCAGTAATTTGCATCCTGACCACCAAGATTCCAATAAACCATAAGACAATATTCACACTTAACAGGCATTGAAAAAATGTTTTATGTGGGTATAAACCATTATTAAATGTATAGTAATACTACAGATTGCTAGAGTTCAGTTATACGTTAGTGTCTAGTGAAGATTTTGTGGAAATAACATATTCATCATTTAGTTTGGTTTTCAATAAATTTTGAGTCTAACTGGTTATGAGCAGGAATCAGTACCAACGTTTTTAATTTTCTGAAATTTTAACCAAAGTATGCTCAGATGCACACAGCAGTTCAGTAACTCCTAATTGGGCCCATTGAATTGTTCAGAGGCTATCTCAAAAGCAGAGGAGTTTTTGAAATTTTATTTAGCTTCTTCTCTGAACCTACCATGACATCTGTATATGAGAGTTTGCTTCAGATAATATCTTAAATCTTAGAATTTTTTCCCCTTTAAAAATATGCAGCAATCAAGGTTCAAAGAATACCTTACCCTTACTTATGAAGTGTGATCTAGTGTGTAAATCAGATTTTATTAAATGTAAGCCTTGGAACCTAAAATATATTTAGATATTGGAATGATTCATCTTATCTGAAGGGCTTTTTGATAGTTCAGTTGATACTGACTTTCCAGCTTTTTCTTAATGTCATCAGGGAAATTTAATGAAGTTGCATTTGTGTATATTGGTGAATTGAAGGCTAAGAATTGCAGCTACAGGTTCCTATATCAAAATAAAATTATTTTAGTTGTGGAATTCATTTCGTATTATTTTCTTAGTTATCGTATTCTGAGTGTTTCAGCTGCTTTAAGCATGTTTATCTTATTCTTATATTAAATTGTGAGAGAGTTCTGGCTTATCAGAGATCTTCTCACTACCCACTGTTTTAGATCTCAGATTAGAGCTTCAGAATTGGACTTCTAGCTCTTAGCCAGAACTGGTGGTGTCATCCATTTGTTAAAATGTCTATCCTGTTCTCTTTGTTTGCTTTTGCTTGCTTGCAGATGGAATGTCTTGAAGAAGAACTGAGCACCATATTTCCAAGTTATTCCTATTGCATGAGGATTACATCTCAGGAATTTGACGAACAGAAGATTTCTGTATCTCAGGCAGCAGTAGCTGAACTTTTGGAAAATATTATTAAGGATAGAAATTTATCTCTGAAAGAGAAGAAGAAAAAACTTAAACAGGTAATGAGATTGGTGAACTGTTTAGACATCCTTACTCGGCAAGAAGACCTCAAGTAATTTTGGGAGATTGGTTTATTTTTGATAGATCTGGATAACAAAAATATTTTTTCTGGAAATAAATGTGTTCTGTGGAAAACATGGGGCTGCATCTCTTTAGCTACATTATTTTTTAAAGCTTTCTACAGTCCCACTTTATATTGCCACTCTAACTACTGTGGTGCAAAGAGGACTTAGACTGCAATAGCAAAAGTGATGTCTTAAGAATCTTTACCTTTTGTCAAGAATAATAACTTTGATCTAAACCGTAGGTTTAGATCTGTCATTATATCAGATGTGAAGGATTTCCACTATCTAGTCCCCTGCTAGAACCTTTAACAAGCTGTTATACTGGACCAGGCTTGTATCTCTGTTAAAGATATGAGGTGATATCAGCTCATTTAAAGGTGGTAAAAAAAATTATTGGTCCTCTCTTTTTATATCCTTCTTGGATGAGTACAACATGGAGAGATTTTCTAGTATGGCAGGATGACAGTTCCTACCCCAGCCCAAACAGTTGTGTTAAAACCCATAATGGGTAAACACAACATCCTCTTTTCCAGAGCTGAAATCTAAAAAATGACACATAGAATCAGACTAAATGGCAGGACATTTTGAAAACTAGATTTTCTGCCACATTGTGTGTTATATTAGGAACAGACAATCCATAGCATTCC
Source organism: Pseudoxyrhopus heterurus (assembly GCA_032468235.1). Lineage (NCBI taxonomy): Eukaryota > Metazoa > Chordata > Lepidosauria > Squamata > Pseudoxyrhopus > Pseudoxyrhopus heterurus. Next base: position 16,360 of record JANHJO010003008.1, read on the forward strand.
AGATATCTCACCACAGGCAATGCTTCCCCAAGAATGATTTCTAGTTCAGGAGTTACTTGAAGTGCCACAGGTTGCCTGTTATTAATATGAAGAGCAAATTAGAGATTACCACTAAAGTTTGGGGAAATGTTCTTTACTCTTAGTATTACACATTCTCTTAATCCAGTGTGTGTTGGATTGTTACATTGTGTTTTGCAGTTAGCATCATCTCTGACATTATTAATACTCTTAAGACAAATATATTATGAAAACGTGTGTATGATACTAGACAATTGTTTTCTAAATATTTACTTGATTTATTCAAGTTCACCTGACACAGTTTATTGTAATCTGCTTTGTGGCAAAGTAGAACATCTATGGCAGAGCTTAATATGGAGGGATTTTTTTCTGAACAAATTGGTTCATAGAATTATACTTGTCCTAGAATGTATTAAACAAGTCTCATGACTCAAGTCTGGCTCTAAATTAGCAGAGTTTAAGCCACTGCATTTAAGTTACAGTTCTTTATTTTTCCCTCTTACATTCTTTGTGAAGATTCCAAAGAGTTGAAAAAACTTGAAATTATTTCATTTAAAGGTCCATGACAGTGTTTTATAACATAGTTAGACTTTAAAGTTTGACATCTGTTATAGCAGCAGCATGTCTTCTAAATGTGGATTACTAATCACAAGATTCTGAATTAGCAAGACTGTTGGGCATATGTGCTAGGGATTGCACTCCAATATATCTAAAGGACAACTTTAGATATGTACACATTCCATTTAAGAGGAACAGCAATGAATCCTGATTCTCACAGTACTCACAATCATGAAATGCATCTGCTCTTATGTAATTTTAAGTGTAAAGGTACATAAATGAAAGAACTATTCCGTATTAGGTGTGATAGAAAGGTCACAACCAACCATTGTTTCTGTTCCAAGTTCTGTCAGAACACACAACATATGCACACACACACACACACACACACACACACACACCATCTCTTTCTGGTTTTTGGCTGCTTTTAAATTTAGAGATGCTTGAATAAGAATTTACTGGTTGCTGAGAAAAGACCCAACAATACAGTTTTCTTATTCCCGTTTTCTAGCTGTGTTTAGTGTCTCAGCTAGAAAACCATTGCAAATCACTGTCTATATTTTTTTAAATCCTATCTTTGTTTTATACATACAATACACACACACACATACACACACACACTGAGCTTTTAAATAATGTATTCTTTAACCTTTGAAACAGATAAAAAGAGGTAGGCCCATAGAATATCAGACAGTTCCTACAATGTGATTTTTTTATGTAGGTGCATGACCAGAGGTAGGAATTTACATTTATATGTACAAGTTTACATTGTACTTTTAAGGGTACTTGTGGACTTAGAAATAAATATTTGCAAGAATTGTTAGTTGATTTGGCTAAAAAACATTGTAATGTGCATCTGGTAACGCAGTTTTTGAAATATATATATATATTGATGATTTACTGTTTTGATTTACAGTTCCAGAAGGAATATCCAGAGATTTATCGGAGCAGATTTCCAACTTCAGAAAGTGAAGCCATTTTGTTTGATCACAAGCCTACAATTAAACAGCCAATGCTTAGCTTGAGAAAGTCCAAACATGTTAGCATGAAAAGTTAATCTGTACCTCAATTATATATTTATAAAAAAAAAAAACTTTTTGAAAGTGAACATTAGAAATCTTTCAGTAAGCATATTCATGCAAGTATGCATTTTATGAAAAAAATTTCAAGAATCCTGAAGTGTATTTTATAAATGCCATTGTTTACAAAATAATTCCAAAATTGTAAATAGTTCCATTTTTTCATGCTTAATAAGATACAGATGAAGAGCGTATTAAATATACCAATAGCAAACAAATATAATAGTAACAATTATAAATACACACGTGTTGTAACTCTTTGCACTGTTTTTAAAAGAAACATACTGTATTCTGAATACCACAATACTGTGTTAATGTTGATCTTCAGTATGTAATCTATTTATATGTTGTATGTATTAATGCTGAGTTAAATAACACAACTGAGAACAGCATGAAGCATGGTCATAAAGGTAATGAATGCCAGCTTCACTTTTATTATAGAAATTTAATTCTTGGTTAGAAAAAGTGAAAAATATTGCTTATACAGCCATAAAGCAATAATCCATTCATTCTTTCTAATAGTTTGAAATTAACGATCCTCTATCGTCCATATGTGCTCACATCTTTGTTATGGTTAAGTTAGTTGTTCATTTTTTATTTTGCTTTAGTATAGAGGTGTCAAACTCACAGCATCACAGCAATGTCACATGACATATCGGGACTTTTTTCCCCCCTTTGCTAAACTGGGCATGGGCGTGGCCAGCACGTAGTACTGCAGGCCACAAGTTGACAGCCCTGCTTTAGTAGAATTAGATTGCTCAGACTCTTCCTCATTTTACTCCTGTTTGTGTTTTCATTCTAAGTATTTTCTATTTATGACATATATTTACAAATATCAGATTGCTAAGAATCGCTGAAGAGATTGTTTAATTAAACCTATCTAAATGGTAATAACTCAGTTATATTGTGTATAAAAGAATGTTTTAGAAAATGCGTTACTATACATATGCAGACTTGAATTTTAAATGGAAGAATTTAAAGGACATCGTTTCATTCCCTTTCTATGTTCCACTATGTGAACCATTTCTAGTGTAAACAAGCTTTTCCAGTGAGCCTTGACTCTTCTGAAAGGAGCAGAAATATTATATTCTTTTTTCTAACTATGAGAATAAAGAAAGGAGCTTGTATAATGGAAAAAATTATTTTATTTTCTTATTTTATTGGATTTTTATGGCTGCCCATCTCACAGTTTATAAAAAAATCAACAGTTAAAACTGTTTATAAAAACCAGTTAATACAAATATAAATAAAAAAGACAAAAGGGAACATATCAGAATAAAATTCATGATGCAGCCAATGCGTTTTAATTAGCAAAATTAAAAAGTTTTAACCAATTACCAATGTTAGTTGAGCAGGCTAAGGAAATAGAAACACTTGGCAGATATGAGTTAAGTAGCTGAATTATTGCTAAATTTTATATGATTTTATAAATGGCATATAAATCAAATTACATTTAAATGGTTTAAATATGAATTCTATATTTATAGACTAAATAAGACCTGATGCCTGTAACAATCTTACTGCCTGGCTAGTCAAAGCAATATATATACATTTAATAGATTTTGTTGATTTTAAGTCATGCTGCAGTAGCAACAAGGAAACTAAATGTTTTTGTTCCTTTGACTTATTTAAGCCCATATTCACATCAGATTTTTATTCAAATGCTGACTTTGGATATGTTCATAGGTCCCCTAATTTCAGCTGAAAAGTGTTTCACTAACATCTTTAAGAACATGCCCTCATAATTCAGCCTTCCAGATCCTAGTCAAAGTCAGCTGACAACTTTCTGACTTTTATGCTGACATAGCATTTTTCATTTTTCTCAAAGCAAGTCTGTGTAACAGTTGGATGACTTCAGCAGCAATTTTAGCAAGGATGTAGTTAGGGGCTGGGATCTCTCCTCCTACTGACTGATTGCAGTTCTTGTGTACATATGCAGTTTTCTCTATCACCACTGACTGCATGACTATTATGGTTTGTGTTGCTGGATTGACATGACATTAGCAGCAGAACCCAGATTACTGAAGGAAGTGATAGACCCAAGACCAACAACCCAGCAACCTGCCTCTGAATCTGTGTACAGATAGCCTTTAGCAACTGTCATGTTAAGTGACCATTTGCAAATACATCTAGTAAATGGTAATAAGAAAAAACATTTTCTGACCAATGTGCAGTTACACCCACAATTCCAGGCATGTCAATAACAGGATGGAGTGTAACACTGGTGTTTCTGCATGAGAGAAGTAAAACAGCTGCAACTAGCAATCTGCAGCATGTTACTCCCTCATGTGATTTACTCAGCGGCCATTTTGCTGGAACTATTTATGGTTGCTAAACAAGGATTATCTGTATACACTAAAGCCCAAGCAACGGCCTCTAGGGCCTCCAATGCCCTAGAAAACAACCTGCCTTTTGTCAGGCTTCCCTCCTTGAGCTCTGGACAGAAAAATTAATCGAAGAAATAAGAATTCAGTGGATCAGATTACTTTATTACAAGAAAGGTTATTAAAACAATGCCAGCAACTATCTTCCTTTCAAAGGAAGCACCTTTGGGCAATTCATGGTAGCAAACCACTTCACTAATTCTTCCTGCTTTTTTGATACAAAAGATTGGAATCTTGTCTTTTTAGCAAAAGCAGGTCTCTGTCTTCACTGCTTAAATAATAGCTATATTCTTGCGTTTGGCACTCTGCAGCAACAGAGCAAATTATGTCAGAAATCTTTGCCTCCTGACCTGGAGATTTTATATACATACATACATACATACATACATACATACATACATACATACATACATACATACATACATACATAATCTCAATTCAATTGCTTGGATGTGCCTTCACTCTCACTCTCTTTAGGTAGCCAAGGTCTTGAGTGCCCTTGCCTACACTCCTCTCATCTTTCATAATATCTTACTCAATTTGTATTTGCCTTTGCTGTTCTATGAAATTTTTTAAACCTCTTTTTTAATATGATATCCTTTTTTGTTCTCATTTTTTTCCTTTAAGTTTCTATCCGCCTTTTCTTTTTTTTAGGCTCTTCATGTTCCTTCTAACGTTGATCCTGCTGCCTGCCTTCTAGCCCATTGGTTTCTAAATTATATCTTTCTGATACAATCTGAGTTTCCTTTGTGGAGAATCAGTATTCCTAGCCAAACCAAAAATATTCCCCTTCCAACTGAAACTGGACTGCTGTTACTCAGACAACAAAGCAGTTAATATATTAGTCATCCAATAGAGATGTTTCACTGCCATATGTACAATAACAATTAATTTACTATTCCTGGACTCAAGAATGGTTTGGTCTGACCAGGAATTAAATGTGAAATTGAAATAAAGGGGATATAAATTCTAATTTATTCAGTTCCTCTATAATTTCCAGTCATAACTTTGTGTTTATATATCACATCGATAGATAGATAGATAGATAGATAGATAGATAGATAGATAGATAGATAGATAGATAGATAGATAGATAGTTGGATTATCATTTATCCTTGAATCAGCAAACTTTCTTTGTTGGGCTTGTATGCTATTTAATTGCTGGCAACTCTGAGCACCCATAAAGTAGGTTGAAAAATAAAGATACAATATGTAAAAATCCATCCATCCATAGAAACTGACTGGGTTTATCCGTGAGAAGGTTCCTGAGAAGATCAATGAAGACTTCTGTACAATTCCAAAGAAAAACTACTTAATTTCCAAAGAAATCCTACTTTAGAATATCTATGTATCCTAAAATAAATAAGCAAAAGGTTCATACTAGATTTGAGAAAAGAAACCAAGAAATGTTAAGAGGCACAAAATCACAAAAAAAAAAACATACTACTAAAACCAATATACTGTAGATAATCCTTGACTTACAACCACAACGGAGTCCAAAATTTCCATTTCAAAGCAAGACAGTTCAGTGAGTTTTGCCCCATTTTCTTGCCAGAGTTGTTAAGTGAATCATTTGGTCATAAAGCAAATCTGGCTTCCCCCATTACTTGTTGGAAGCTGACTAGGAAGGTAATAACATGATCCCAGGACAGTGCAGCTGTCATAAATACATGCCAATTTCCAAGCATCCAAATACTGATCATGTTACCATGGGGATGTTGCAATGGTCATAAGTATGAAAACCAGTCATAAGCGTCATAACTGAACTGTCAATAAATGAATTTTTGTAAGTCTAGGATTACCTACCTGTATGGCTCTACATTAGAAGGGTGAAGCTTCCATCAGTATGAAAGCATTATTAGGCTTTGCACGTGTCAAAACCGCCACACCACAAATGACCAGAACCGTGATGCATTTGGACAATACTTGAAGGTCTTAAGTGGAGCTCAAAGTATTTTATTTAACCTTAACCCATTCTTCCTTTATCCTTTGTTCATTCTTTTAATATGCAAACAAGAAGTTCAGGGAACAACAAAAGGAATGTTGGCAGATCATATTTTTGTGCTGTGCCCTTAATAGATGATGATGAACATGATGAGCAGAGATAGTTGCTCTTTTTAAATATATTGAGAAGTCTGTATAGATTACCTGACTCAAAGTAATTCTGTATTAACTGCTGTAATCTTTTGTTTATTATGCTTATCTAAGACTCCTACTGAATGGAAGAGGGTAACCAATGAATCTGTGGTGCAATGGGAGACTACTATTTTTTTTTTCTTAAAATTGAGTTAGCAGTATGCCAGTGTCTCTAAGCTGGAAGTTTGGAAATAGGGCAAAGTGCTGGTGCCAAGAAGAGCATGTTACAGACTGTGTGACTATAGCTTTCTTTGTTTCCTCTTGTTGTTTCTTCCTAATCCATTTTTGCTATGGGGATTTAGGTCCCTGGAAAATATTCAAACCACAGCAGGACGAAATCTCCAGCAGAATTTGAGCCCTGAAAGATGCTTCTGTTTCTTGGGGGCAAGCTGATTGGCTCATACGTTTCCTTAGGTAATTGCTTCCATCAGTAAGACAATGTTCATATAAATATCCAGCACAAATCTCTTCCTTCGGTGCTCTGTCTTTCACTCAGGAAAATCTCCATTCTTTCCTGAGGAAAAAATGTCCAGCCGGTAAGTATCCTCTAGGATTTTCTATGAATAAAGATTTAATGTTGACCAAATAAGTGTAGTCCTGATGCTAGATAGCCTATTTCTAGAAGCAGGAGGGACATACTGTGTGCTGTCAAGCATTGTGCTGAGGGATTTTATGGAAGAAAACAAATAAAAATCCTATTGATGGTGAAAAACTGAACATTTAGAAGCAGTTATTTCTCTACTTTTAACTATTGAAACTGAACCTATTGTATAAAGGTCTGTTGAATTAAACTTCCATTAATAATAAAATTATTTGGTGGTTCTTAGATGTAATAGGTTTTTTTCTCCTTTGAAGAGCATGTTTTTATTAATCTTTCTGATGATCTGACTTATGGAGAACTGTTGCTATTCAAAATTATATATATCCAGAGCTTCACTAGGAAAGCATAGCTGAAAATTGGTTTTCAAAAAAAGGCTTAGGATGAGGCTACAGAAAATAATGCTACTGAAGGGTTCAGGTGTATGCAATTTTGCAGGAACAGGAAAATAATTGGCACAGGAAGTGTATAATTTCATCTGCTGAAGGAATTTTATGTTGTTAGACTATTATACCTGCTGCTGAAAATATTCATTCCAGAGCAGGTCTCTAGAAACACAACTATGCTAAAATAGAAGACTTTCCAAATTTCTTCTTTCATCCAATCATTGGGAAAACTATTAAAAGAAAATGCTAAATCAATCACCTTTGACTTTCTTAACATCTTGCAGATTTGAGCATCCAGCTGGTGGATACAAGAAACTTTTTGAGACTGCAGAAGAACTATCTTCACCAATAACTGCTCATGTTACAGGTTTGTGTCTTGCAAGTGAAGCACAGCCAGTCCTGATTAGCACATAGATAGGAGTCCAGTATTACAGCCTAGCCTGGGAAAAAGAAATGGGAAATCATTTTTGTACAATTGTCAAGAAAGCTATGGATGTGTCACTGTAGTCCTCATGAGCTGAGCTCACCTTGGTGGCATCTTTAACTTTCTACAGCTTCTGCAGCTTTCTTTTGCCTTCATGAAAATGAAACCATTTTGAGTTGTAGATAACTAAAATGAATAGAATTTATTGTAGAAAACCAAGCCCTGTTCATATAATTAAGGACCAGATAAGATTTGTATTTTCTAGGTGTTTAGAATTGCCATTGCTATAGTACCTGGTCACTGGCCATGCTGGTTGGGGTTGATGGGATCTGAAGTCAAAAATTTCAGAGTGGCATCAGGTTGAGCACACAACACTAAACTATACTGTGCTTTTTTCTCTCCTTTTGCTGATATTTGATAGTTTGTGGTAATGCAACCTTGTTAGACTGGGAATCATTTTAGGGATTGAAAGTGGATATAAACCTAAACTACATTTTATTTGCAATATTAAATTAATTACAGTAGATGTAAGGTTAGATTTCTGAATCTATTTCCACAAATAAACTTGGTTTATACCTTGTTCTAACTATAAATTCTGCAGCAATTCAAGCTGTAATCCTTGTGTATCAGTAGGCTACAGTTATACAGAAGTTAAACTAGCAAGCAACAGATACCAAAACAAAGAAGGACTAATTTTAAGAAAGCAATGAATTCCAGGTGAAATCAAATTTTCTGTGTTACCCAAGATCAAAACTTATGCATCTTTCTATCCATGCCCCATAAATAGATGTTTAGGACTAGGGCTTTTTCTACTGTAGACACTTACATTGTGAAGGTATGGTATAAAGCTGTATGCTAAAAAGAGTCTTATTTGTTTCAGAGATCCCAGCTTTTCTCACAGGTGGGCGCAGGACTATAGTTGTTAATCTTCCTAATGTTAAAAGAGCACATAAGCATTTTGGAATGTGAGCTGCTCATTCCCAAATGATTTACATCTTAAGGGAAAGTTTAGAGGTGAAGGAATGGATTGGCAGTTATACAGGTAGTCCTTGATGTATGACAATTGAGGCCAAAACATCTGTTGCCAAGCAAGACAATTAAGGGAGTTGCACCCCCATTTTATGATCTTTTTGCCACAGTTGAGAGAGTCATTGCAATTGTTAAGCAAATCATGCAGTCGTTAAGCGAATCTGGCTTCTCCCATTGATTTTGCTCATTGGAAACCAGCTGGGAAGGTTACACATGGTGATAACATGACTCTGGGACAATACAACTGTTATATATCCATGCTGCTTGCCAGGGGCTTGAATTTTGATCACGTGATTGTGAGGATACCGCAATAGTCATAAGTGTGAAAAACAGTCATAACTTAATTTTTTCAGTGCTGTTGTTAACTTCAAATAGTCACTAAATGAATGGTTGAAAGTCAAGGACTACCTGTATACTCTGTTTAAGATTGCCCAAACTTTTTCTCAGTGTAATCTTCCTTTCACTGGTTGTATGCAACCAGAGGTTGTATGCAACCAGCAATTTGTTGGCAGTACTTAAATTAAATTTAAGGCATTAAGTAGGATTTGTGACTTCTCATTCTCTGATACTATAAAAGCAGCTCCATGCAGAGCATAGTACAGAGGTCCTGTCTGGATGCCAATAATATAGATAACCAAAGCAAGGTAACAATCTCCCACAGGCCACTTAATACCGAATCCAAGAGAACTCCTAACTGTGCTTTGAGAAAGTTTATACCTAACTCAGATCTGCTATAACCTTCTATTCTTACTATAAGCAGCCCTCCACTTTCTATAAAATATGTTTCCAAAAGATGTGGAATGGAGGCTTGTGAGGCAGGCAGATAACCAGGCAAATATCCAGCCTTGCAATACCAGATGTGATCAACCCTGCATTTCCAGCCACCACAAGCAATGGTGAGATGCTAGAAACCCAGTATTGTATAGCTTTAGCTATTTGACTGAAGGCTGACAGCTCAGGAGCCTCAAGTCTGTAGCAATATGTATAATAGGTATATTTAGTCCAGACAGTGAAACTTCAATATGACCTTCATTTCTCAACTTTTCTAGTAAATATTTTTTGCTCTGTTTGAAACAGGTAAAATTCCAGTTTGGCTGAAGGGCAGTTTGCTCAGATGTGGGCCTGGTTTATTTGAAGTTGGATCAGAACCATTTTATCATTTGTTTGATGGCCAAGCACTTCTTCACAAGTTTGATTTTAAGGAAGGCCACGTCACTTATTACAGGAGGTAAGTTAACACTTCCTGCCTGCTTTCTCCATCCTGCAGTCCAGCAACTCATCCATTCTTGCCAATTCATTAAACTCTAATTTACATTAAAAGGTGATTCTGTTCCAAAAACAAAATATGATTTTTGACTGCTTAGGTTCTGTAAAGTGAAAATGTTTCAGAAACTGTATGAAGGAAATATGAGGACTGTAAAGCACATAAACAATGAATATACAGGTAGTCCTTGACTTATGACTAGTTGGTTAGTATGAGCAACCTGCTTTACGATCTTCACAAGTTATGACTGTGATGGGCAGTCTCCATTAGTCATAACTTAAGGACTACCTGTACAATTCTGTTTGTATATCTTTATCCAAATCAATGTTTCATTCCAGAGTATCTCTGTTCAGACAACATTTAAATCAGTATTTCCTTAAAAAACTCTGCATGTTTGCTTCCTTGCAGCATTTGCTCTTTTAACATGAATATCTGTAAGAGGAAAGCATGGCTCATGCAGAAGTCAATTGGACTTCTCTATTTCAAGTATTCCCATATTAAGTCCAAAGAAAGTAGGACAGTTGTTGTGTCATGAATGAATCCAGTGTCCTCATCCAGATTAAATCTCTATTTGTTTGCCTTCATTAATTCCAAAAATCCTTCCTGGAACATTGCAACACTTTCTCCAAGATTATTGGGAGGAAATAAAAGGAAGATTTTTTTCTTCTCATCTATGTTCTGCTTCTTAGATGTTGGATCAGTGGTGGGATTCAAAAATTTTCACTACCGGTTCTGTGGGTGTGGCTTAGTGGTCATCTGACTGAATGGGCGTGGTTTGGTGGTCATCTGACTGGGTGGGTGTGGCCCTCAAGGGTCTTCAAACTTGGCAAGTTTAAGACTTG
>JANHJO010003008.1:105187-129302 GCA_032468235.1 Pseudoxyrhopus heterurus
AAGAGTCTTCTCCAGCACCAGAGTTCAAAAGCCTCAATTCTTTGGCGCTCGGCCTTCCTTATGGTCCAACTTTCACAAGCATACATTGCAACTGGGAAAACCCATGTAATATATACTGTGATATTATGGCATATATCATGTTGGTGGTATTACAACAAAGCAAGGGTTTGCAATGCTTACCTTCCACTAAACGTCACCCAGAACAAATTACACTAAGTGGAAAATACTTTAATATGAACCTATGGGATTTTGCTTTTCCGAAGTAGTCAGGAGGCTTCCAGAAAAGGGTGGTTTTGGTCAGGCTAATAAATCCCATAGAAACGAGGAGGGGATCAGGCTGCTGCCGCAAATGAGGGGAAGAAACGTGATATTTTTAAGAGATACAGTTACCGTTTCAAGCAGAAGATCTCTCAAAGGCACGCTATAGAGCTGTAAAAGTTGGAAACGGGTCCAGATCTGTTTCATTCAGATCAGTGATGCTAATTTCCATGTCAGGGCAAAATGGGAAAACTCTCATGGCAAGATCCCATGTTTCTGCTCTGGGTTACTACGTGCAAGAGGTCTTGCTCAACTCTTCTCTGTTACAGGATAATTTAATAAGTACGGTTGGTGATTACATTAGAAGGTTCGAAAGAGTATCTGCAAGGCCTCCCACCATGGCTCCATGGCTCACTTAATTCTGCAGAAGCCCAACCCCTAATTGGAAGATAAAGGCAATCTTGCAGCTCTCCCCCTTCTTGTCCCATGCTAGTTCTTGGCTCTCTTTTGGTGAAGGCTAAAAATCAGGTTGCATCCACAAATGCAAGATTTTAAAAACCCAGACCTTCGCTGCTTTAAACAAATCGCAGAGGAAGATTGGATATATTTTATCAAATTTTCTTGCTCTCAGATTTGTATCTGTCATAGAACAGTGACGTTGGAGGTTCATAACTCCAAAGTAGTAATTCCCAATCTTGGCAACTTTAACATATATGGACTTCAAGTCCCACAATTCCCCAGCTGGACATGAAACCATTTGTTGGCGTTTCACTATAATCCTGCTTCTCAAGCACATTCACACATTGATCAACATGTTCTCTCTGTGGTTTTATGACAGTGTAATAAGCAAGAAGCAGGGAAACAGGAGAAGGGAGGTGGGGAAATGTTTTTCATCAGGACATTTGGTAAATGGTCAAGTCTTATTTGGTGGAATGCAACATCTCTTTGTATAGACAACTAGCCGATAACCTGCCGTTGCCCAAGTATTTATTTATCCCAATCCTGTATTAGACAGGAATGGCAATATGAAGTGGCAACGTAAGTGCGGAATGGGCTGTCCTCCCTCCTTCCATTAACATCTCCACCATTCCTGAAGAGGCGATGGCAAGAGCAACTTCTCCCTGAGCCCTGATTTTGGCAACAATTAAATTAGTTAAAAATGTTTTCCCTGTGCCCTAGAGCGTCAAGAAATGTTATCTCGTATGTGATACATCGTGTTGGTCTTGTAGTGGTGCAGGCAAGCCCCATTACAAACGCCCCCTTGTGGAGTACTGTGAAGCCATTGCCATGGCAACTCCTCTGCGCTGTAGGCTGTATCTTCACAGAATACACACCCCGAGGGGTCAGAACCCACACCCAAGAGGTGTTAGGGGTATCTTACCTGCACAGTATTTGTTTCCAGAGAGTAAGTCATTTGTTTACCAGGTTTGGTTGAAATTGCTCAAGCTGTTCCAGAGTTATGCTGGAACATACACACACACACATCCATTTTTATATATATAGAAGATTGTAAGGAGGCTTGTTTCTGAAACTTTGTACTTTAATATTAACCTACTAAGACTAGTAAACCAGTGTTTTTCACAATCACAACCAAGAATCATTTGCCACACTACAGATGTTCATAAGTTGCCTCTTCTCTCGCCTATAAAAGTATTTCAGTATGTGGACTACAGTATAGCATAGCTAGTGGAAAGCATTAACATTTTGAATTATTTCATACTTCCAGATTTGGCTGAACAAATGTTATGTTATAGTTTGGCTTTAGTGAGATGTAAGTTTCAATGTTCTTTTTATTTTATTTTTTGCTATGTTTAATTATACTTACTTTGAACTTAAATGATATAACTAAATATAGTCTTTAGCTACTTTGACAGCCAATTTTCCTGGGAGAACATGTAAAGTTGGGGTTAGGGTTAGAGGAGAAAATGTTTGCCATTTCAGAAAATGTAGTGAACTTGTCCCATTAAGCTGAAAGTCACATAAAGATAATCTACACAATGGTTTAATTGTCCTTCGTTTGGTGTGAAATATGAACCTATCCCAAGAAAGCAGCTATAATTTCCAAAATACAGTGTATATGTTCATACATTATAAAGGAACAACAGTTTTATGAGTGGATATGTTCTATTTTTATAGTACTGTTTTCTTGTCTGGTTTTTCAATAGATAGTAGAGCACGAAGGGAAGTTTTACGATTGTGATTTTCTCCCATTCATGGAGATTGGAACCGTAGCTCACAAATACTATCTTCTCAACATTCGTCTTCCTGTGAATGAAAAGGCAGGTATTAATGTAGGAATTGGTGAAATAAAGGATATCCGTTTAGTGGTAAGTATCTGTTAATATTTTTTTATACTAAGCATATACATAAACTGCAAGCCTAACAGAATCCAAACATCTGTATTTATTTCACATATTCGTTGAGATATTCTGAAATTCTGAATATGGAATTACAGTAATTGCGCTTACTATTTTATTCTAAATGTTTTTGTGGTTGGATTCCATTAGAAAGAAACCAGATTAAACACGTGGACATAGAATTTGTTTCAATAAGTTAGCATGGAAATGAGCATACGATGCTCCTAACCATTCAAAATAAGCATTTGGAAACCCAATTTCCACAGTGTTTTAAAATCTTAACTAATTTGACTAATAGGTTTGGTAGCTGGGGAAGTAGAATTAGAACAGAATTGGCAAGTAATTATTGGGGATGTTTTATATTGATTACAGGATCTTATGCAGCTGAGACACTGTCCTAATTATAAGGCAAACACAAATAAAGATTGTCTCCCACCTCCTATAATTATTACTTAAAACATAGAATTAAGTTCATAATCTTTGGGGTGGGGGAAAGGAGAAGGAAAAGGAGGAGAAAAGAGTATGATAATTCAGTGATTGGAAATGTGGAATGTTGTCCCTATACATCGTTTCCAGGTTCCCTGCAGACTTTCCCCCTTTGATGCCTCTTCAGCCATTATGCTTCTTTGCACCCATGAAATTAACTAATTTTTCACTTGCTCTGCTGATAATCGCTTCCTCGATGCCTCCAGGAGCAAGCAGCCATTTTGCTAGACTATCAGCACCTGTCTGTCACCTGACTTTGAATTACATTTTTCAGACAGAGCAAGAGCAATGCTGCTTTCTCTTCTTCATCTTCCAAGAAGCTAAACTAGGAGAATATGGGCTATGATAAAAGGGGCATACTTGGATTGCAATCTTGTTTATTTTCTTTGCACAAAATTACAAAGAGTGACTAATCTCATTTAAATCCAGATGCAATTAATGTGGCTCTTTCTTTGAAGACAGTTCAGAAGCTAGTGGAGAATACTAGCACTCTTCTGAAACCAAATAATGTCAGTCCTAAAAGAATTGCACTGAAATTTATTTGTTATTAGTCAAATTTCAAACTTAGCAGCTTAAGGCCCTAATATTTAAAAGAGCCTCTAAGGGTGCCCTTAGAGGGTCCCACCTCTGGCAAAAACTTTCTTGATTTCAGCACCCTGCTTTTAGAATACTTTTTGCCTTGAGGTCCATTTGACATTCCAACATTACCAGCTTTTGGCACTAGATAAAGGTTTGATTTTTTTTTACTCTTCTGTTTACAACTTTATCATGACTTAATGTTCCCCAAGTATAACTCATCTCTGCTACTGTGATTGTATAGTGTGTATTTTAAATCGGTGTGTTCATATCGTTTGGCTTTGTTGTTGATCTTCTGGATAAGTGGGAAGGCTATGGTAGTTTAAACAAAAGAAGCATTGCAAGCCTACTATTGGTGTTAGCAATGTGAAGAAAAGTAGCACTGAAACTTAAGTTCACTTTCAGGGTATCCATCAAAATGGAGGCTTCACAAAAGTTTGGTTTGCCATGAAAACATTCCTTACACCCAGCATTTTCATCATCATGGTTTGGTATTGGAGACGGATCATGCAAATGACACGGCGACCTGTGCTTCTGGAAAAGTAAGCAATGATAATGAAAGTTCTGTCTGTTTTTTTGAAAGAGGAGACCAAATCTTGTGTGATGGTTGTTGGAATGGCAGTCATTGCTCCCCCTTGAGGAGCCCACGCTACTGGTTTATTCTACAGCTGTTAATCAAGATTGGCTAATCTACAGCATAACATATAATAAAGTAGGTAGGGATGGTCTGGTGTCCTTTAGATGTCTTGGACTGTAATTGTCTTAAGTTCTAATGTTAAATAATTCTGGTGCTAGTAATCTTAAGACATCTGGAAGGATATTCTCCCTGTATCCGCTTCCTAAATTTGGCGGTACACTATTGTATCTGCATCTTGTAGAACAGCTAAAACAACTTCCTCCCAACCTGGTGACTGGCCCTTGTTTTCCCAACATACTATATTTGAAAACTAACAAGAAATCTGTCTCACGGCATTCAAAAAGTTATCATGTTATAGATTCATCTATTTGCCATAACTATGGCTGGTAACAAATTTACCAGCTGTGGACAAATGCACTGATTTCTTTTTCAGGTAGACGTTACTAACTAAACTTAAAGTGAACTTTTCATGTGAATTCAGAAAAATGTTTTAAAAACTGAGTCAACTTGATACCATTGCTCGATAGACAGACAGATAGACAGACAAACATATAGAGTCAGGAAGAATATTGGGTGTGTCTGTCCCATCCCTGGTACCTGTATATATTGTGGTGGGGTGCAGCTTCCATCAGCGCGAGGTCTATATCAGCCTTTGTAGCACATCAAGTAGGTGGAGCCGGGGAACATTTTAGGAGGCATTTACCTGAATATTACATAAAGCTTACTGGAACAACTGATGAAAGTGGAAGAGTTTTTGAAAATGTTACTATTTGTTTCAGGGTAATCTTTACCCTTGGAATCTCTATGACTTTCATAAACATTCCCGTAGAGTGGTTTTCTATTGGTTTTGACTGGACTTGGATGCTGCTTTTTGGAGATATTCGTCAAGGGATCTTCTATGCTATGCTCTTGTCTTTTTGGATCATCTTCTGTGGAGAGCATATGATGGTAAGTGCTCTCACATAAGCTTGTGAATATACTATTCTAGGATTTTCCCCCCATTGTCCATTTTTTATATATTTTAGAGTTTGTTTTCATTCTGCAAAGCAATTCCCCACTTTCTAGCACTCTCATTATTCTCAGAAAATAAGCCATCAATTGGGGTGGGTGGGGATTATGAGAACTGTAGTCTATTACAGCTGGAAGTTATGAACATAGGAAGGAAGGGCTTTATTATCAAAATGAATGTCACATTAATAACTTATGAGTGGAATAAGATTTTATATAAAAGAGTGCTGGAAAATGAGACTCTAGATCCTCTCATTTTTATACTGTTTGAATCAACCTTAGCTGTAATTGGCTGAAGCTGACAGAAAAGCTTCATCCTTGTATTTTCTTCTGGGAATCAACATGTACAGGGTTGCTGCGGAGGGGGAGTTATTCCATAGTCTTATTTAGCACGACTAAAGCATGACAGTTTACATTTTATGATGAGACATATCCATGCCTTGACTGTTGTCCTAATATAAAGTATGATTTCGGAATACAAATCCTTCGCTACAGTTCCCATTCTAACTATACCTGCGAAATCAATATATTTTACTTTTGTCTCATCTAATAATGATTTTATTGTCTTATTTAATCTGTTTTAGGATCAGAATGAACGAAATCGTTTCGCAGCCTACTGGAAACAAGTTGGACCAATAGCTGTAGGCGCTTTCTGTTTGTTTGCCTTTGACATGTGCGAGAGGTAATTAGAATGTCTTCTTTTTCATAGGTTTTGTAACTTAGCTTTACTGTGGATGTTGTTAATTTAAAAAAAACCTTGTACAGATAGTCCTCAACATATGACCATAATGGAATCTGCCCATTATAGTCATAAAATATACATTTTTTCTTTTATACAAAGAAAATGTTCATAAAAAAAGAAAATATATTTTCAGACTTGTTGGATAATACTAAGAGAGTAGTACCCAGCCTAAAAATCTTTTTCTTCCTATATGTAAATGTAAACATCATAGTAACCTTCTCTTCTGTTGTAACACCAATAAGGTTTGAATAAGAGCAAAGACGTACAGGATTGGATCATATCTCATCACACATTTTGTTATTGCAAGTTAGGGAAGAGAGGAAAAGGGTAGAGACATATAGTTATTATATTTTTCTGGTTCATTGTTTCTGGTAGTATATAGTTCCTCCCCAGGTTGTTTCATACAAACAAACAAACAGAAAAGATTTGAATCAAGCTAATAATAAAGCTTCTTTTATTTTTATCTGCAGTGTGAAATAGACAGTTGAGCATTTCTGGTTCTGTGTAGTGAAATATACTTTTTAAAGCAGGGTTGTCAAACTCGCATCGTCACAGCGGCATCACATGACGTATTGAGACTTTTTCCCCCTTCGCTAAACTGGGCGGGGCCAGCATGTGACACATCCAGGCTGCGAGTTTGACAACTCTGTTTTAAAGCAATTAAATGAACATCATTCCTCTCCTTCATAAAGTCACAAGGGTTCTTTAGACATGTTCCTCTAGTCTTTCCAAATAGTTCATTATTTTTATACATGCTGTATGTATAATTTGATCTGGTTTTCTTTCCAGAGGAGTACAATTAAAAAATCCATTCTATAGTATCTGGGCTACAGATGTTGGCACAGAGTTGGCTGTATCCTTTGCATTTTACTTCATTCAAAACCATTTGTTATCTTCTGTGTTCTGCTCCAAAGCCTCTGAAATTTGGGAAGGTGACACTAATAAGCTGATAGGGTTTTTTTCATTTAAACTTCATGGAGAGTTTAAGCATCCTTCAAAATAGTGTCATGAATTTAAGGTAATGCATACACATGAGGATGTTCTTCTTCAAAGTTTACTTTCTGTGGATGTCATTAGAGCAAGTATGTGTAACATTTATTCAAGGCTGCATCACTTTTCCTCCCTTACCACCATGGCATAGGAATGACCTTGGGTTTATATTTGTTCATAGTCAGGTATACTTTTTGTTCGTGAAGTCCGAAGCCTTTCCAGATTCAGACATTAGGAAATGGAAGCTGAAATCACCCAACACCAAATGATGAAAGCTAGACTCCAATGCTCCATGATCCAACAGAACACATAAATATTTAAAGACCAATATTTCACAGGTAGATGTCATGGTCATAGGCAATTCTATAGATCAGTGCTTCCACCTGCTGGTTTGGCATCAGTGTTGCTATAAGTCATGAAATCCAGAAGGATGGAAGTGTATTTTAGCGAACATCAAGTGTGACAAATGCAACAGTTCTTACTGTGCTTGTATTTAAGAGCAGAATAGGATTCTGCAAACAAGATGCCAAATGAACTACCTACTGCTATTTCTGCCTTTACTGGTTCCCTTAACTTTACCACTTAAGATGGCATTTATTATTGTTGCCGGAATCTGCCTCTGCCTCTACTTCTTGTTCCTGTGTTTTATGGTATTTCAAGTGTTCAGAAATATCAGCGGCAAACAATCCAGCCTACCAACAATGAGTAAAGCCCGCAGGCTTCATTATGAGGTAAGGAATCTGTAGGATATTGGGGTAATTGTGTTTAAAAACAATGTCCATTTCTGATGGTATTCAAGACCATTGTGTGGACCCTAATCCAGTTCAAGGGACAAATTATCCCTACTAACAAAACTTCGTAGGCTGGATTTATATTAGGAACCCTATAACAGTGATTACCAGTATATTAATGAAGGCTTTGGTAAACTGAAATTTTGCCCCTAAAGCCTTCCCTTGAGTTATGCACCTCTCTCGCACTAGGATTGTGTAAAAAGAAGCAGTCCTTATTCTATATGCAGGGGTAAAGAGAGTTGCTTTTCTCAAGGACCAGAGCAGGTAGCAAACAGTGTCCCTTCTTATAGTCTGGCCCTCCATAATAAATGGGTAACCAAACCAATCCAATCACTGTGAAATGTTTTTTTTACCACTGCAGCTAAAAAAGATACTTAGAAATAATGGAGACTTTCCAGTAGAATGAGGTGTAAGTAAGCATGAATACTCCATTTCCCAAAGTGACGTTTCTCAAATGGAAGAATCAAAGTCTTTCAGTTTTGCTAATGCTTCTTGCCAAACTGCCATAGAGAGATAAGATAGGATTTGGATAAAGACTCCTGAAACCTTTCTTACTGTTAACTTAGTGATAAAGGTAAAGGTTTCCCCTGTCCAACTGTAGGGAGAAACTGTAGTTCTCATTTCTATTTCTTCGTTGAGGGAGCCAGTATTGCTGAAGACATTTCTGTGGTCATATGACCAGTATGACTATACGCCGAGATGCACAAAATGCTGTTACCTTCCCACTGAAGTGGTACCTATTTATCTACTTGCATTTGCATGCTTTCAAACTGCTAAGGGGGCAGGAGCTAAGGCAAGTAACAGGCACTCACCCTATTGCACAGCTTTCGAGTTTTGAACTGGGGCTGTCAACTATGCAGCCAACAAGTCCAGTGTCTTAACTACTGAGTCATCATGCCCCATAGTCATAAGGTACATCTGTTTGTATCCCGTTTCCTGTTCCGTCCGTTGTAGTGCAGGTGGAACTCTTATGTGGATTGAACTTGTTTCCTAGAGGGAATGCTTCAGACTTGTAGCCAATACGCAACTGGAAAGCCCTTATACGCAGACCAGAGTCCAAATTAAGCAGCTTTTCAGAAGCTTTAAAAAGGTATCTTTTTAAAGCTCCTGCATAAGGATACATTTATCTTTGGAATTAACTCCCAGTCCATAAATGTAACAGCAAGTGTTTTGTGTGGAAAAAAAGTAAAAAAGACTGAGCTGGATGAATCTATCTTCTCAGGTCATCCAGCAGAGTGGGGAAAAGATCATCCTCCTGTTGCCCTCTATGCAAAAGGGAAAAAAACTTCTATTAGAAAGGGTACATTTATCTGAATAGTTTCTTAGATGACAGAGTTCATTTCCTTTCCCTTTCAAGTCCCACGTTTCTCCAAGCACACACTGGCTTTGATAAAGGGCAATGGAATGTTACAGGCTGGTCTGTCTTAGTGTTCACCTCACCTACATTCAGGAACCCAAGACACTGTAGGTGGAGCTCTCTCACCTCCCTATTCTTAGTCCATCATCTTGACCACTACACTACATTTGCTGTCGATGGCTGCTGACAACAGTTATTGACAATTGCTGTCAGTGACAGTCACTTAAATCTAGTATTTGTTGTCCTTGTGCCTTTTATTTCAAGACCTGCACTTGTATGTCTATAACTGCATAGCACAACCAACCAAGGGAATAGTAGCAGGTGGGATTTTTTTTCCTTACTCTTGTCAGTTTCGAGTCCTGCCACCATGTGACGGAGTGAGCTCCTGTCACTTGCCTCAGCTCCTGCCAACCTAGCAGTTTGAAAGCATGTAAATGCAAGTAGATAAATAGGTTCCACTTTGATGGGAAAGTAACAGTATTCAGTGTTTTACCATACACTTTGCACTGCAGCATGATGTGGTGCACAACACATGACTGCAGAAATGTCTCCAGACAGCGCTGGCTCAGTAGCTTAAAGAAATGGAGATGAGAACCACCCCTAAAGTGGAGTAAAACCCACAGGGACATCTGCCCCTACTAGGTAGGATTTCTTCTTCAGAATCTTCAATTTAGAATATTTCAATATTTGTTGTTGCTTCTCTCTCTCCCCGATTAAACTTGTCTTCTCTTTCTCACAGGGACTGATTTTTCGGTTCAAGTTCTTGATGCTGATCACATTAGCTTGTGCTGCCATGACAGTAATATTTTTCATTTTCAATCAGGTGAGAAATGTAAAATGACTACAGAAAATTATTGCTGCCTAGTAGCAATGTGTTCTGCTACTTTGTTTTTTTATATCCTGAAGCAATGTATCATCAAGGGATCTTTTCATATCTTTATTTCATAACTCTGGGAAAAGA
This sequence comes from Pseudoxyrhopus heterurus, assembly GCA_032468235.1. Taxonomy (NCBI): domain Eukaryota; kingdom Metazoa; phylum Chordata; class Lepidosauria; order Squamata; genus Pseudoxyrhopus; species Pseudoxyrhopus heterurus. Next base: position 115,351 of record JANHJO010003008.1, read on the forward strand.
GGAAGCGTCATAGATTTCTTCCCCTGATTTAACATTAAACCCAGCTGCTTGTCTCGTTGTTGGCTCACTGCAGATAGGGAGAACATCGCGTTAAAGCCATGCAGTGGAGTGAGGGCCAGAAATAGATGTTTTGGGGGATGGGGAAGTCTCTGTACCGGAGATGAAAATCATTGACTTTGTTTGTTTGTGCTAAGTCTACGCTTATGTCTTCGCTGCTGGATTATATATCAACTTTTCATCCTGTTTAGGTGACTGAAGGTCACTGGAAATGGGGAGACTTTACATTTCATTGGAACAGTGCCTTTTTCACAGGGATTTATGGAATGTGGAATCTATATGTCTTTGCCCTGATGTTCCTGTATGCACCTTCCCATAAAAATTACGGTGAAGATCAGTCAAATGGTGAGATGCACTTTCCTGCGGTTGTGATTCGTTTGCACTGTAGTACAACTAATCGGTCAATTAGGACTTCAGCATGCTTAGAAGATCCCTAGCATTATTATATGCATAGTTCTATTGATTGTGGGTTTTAACTGCTAACAAATACCCCAAGTTAGGGTGGTTGATTTGATTTGATTGATATGGCCACCCATTTGTGTGGCCTGAGCAGCAAACAATATAACAATAAAAGTAATCATAAAAAAGCAAAAAGTAACATAGGTTACTTATAGGTTCAGCTAATCTCCTGACCCCTGGGTCTGGAGAACAGTAAGGTCTTAAGGGTTTTCTGAAAAGCTTAAAGTTTAGATTGTGGAAATACATACTAAGGAAAGAATGGAAAAGAGACTTCTGGATTTGAGAAGTGATTTTCCCCCCCCATCTGTAACAGCTTGTTGCACAATCCTGAATCAAAATAAATCTTGTACTAGAACTAGACCCTGAATTAATAAAAAGATTATTCTCAGATTCTTTATATTCTGAGATTTATACACACTTGTTAAATGGAAGTCCTACTGCACAATGTTTATTTTTAATAAAAAATAAGTGTTGTGCAATATGACTTTATTTGTGTGCTTCCATTCTCTCTCTCCCCCTCCCCATATACAGAGCCCTGCTTGTTGTTAAAAAGGGACTGTTACTGAACAAATACATAGATGCATGTAGAATTGCACAGTGGAGAAATAGCCCATTTCTTCATTTTATTACTGGAACCCATGTCCATTCATGAAACTTCTCCATTGTAGTCTGCTTATTTCTTTCTAAATGCTGGGGTAATTTTGTGATAACTATCATCCCAGTTATGCATTCATCTCAAATGCAATTTTATGTTTTCAGGCGATTTGGGAGTTAATACTGGAGAAGAACTTCAGCTCACTACTACCATCACTCATGTGGATGGACCAACCCAGGTTTACAAATTGGCTCGCAAAGAGGCCCAGGAATAATCATTTCAGCACAATTTTACTTGTGCCCAACTACACAGCACGATGGTAGTATTTTATTGCAAGGATTTGTTTAGAATCATCTGAAGGGTGCTTTTGCAGAAAATAATGACTATCTGGCAAAAACTAATGGGATTCTTATTATCCATGTATCTTTCTTGGGGAGAATCTTTTGTCAAGTTTGGATTCTTTTAATTCTTCATCTTGAGCAAACTTCCCCAATCTCAAAATACATTTGGTGTACAGTTCCCACAACCAGCTAGACTAACCAGTTTGGGAAAGACTGGTCTTGAGTATTAGCACCAGGAATGAGGTGGGAGGAGTGGTTACTCTATAAATATTTCCTCCTTACCTTTGGGTATATTTCACTACCTACCAACACTCCAGCTGCTGCTGCTATGGATGTTCTTGGGAAACTAATTGGAATACATTATGTGCTTCCTAAGTCAAGGTTTTATACAACAGTCCCAGTGCATATGTCTGGAACCAGTTTAGTTATTTGCATCATATGTAGCCAGTTCAATATTTACATACTTTAATGAATGTGTTCATGATTTTTTTTCATAGTCTAGTATAACACTGCCTTTTCTAAAGTTTGGTACAAAAAGAGGACATTTTTGGAACCTCTGTTGATGTATGAATATGTGTCCTGAACTCTTAACAAGTCTTTTTTGATGTAGATATCTTTTTATATACTTTAAGAATTCTTGTTTACTTACAGTATATATAATTCCATAGAACTGAATGGGGTGTGCAAGCGCGTATGTATGTGTTTTAAAATCTTATTTTCTTTCTTTTTTAAAATATTATAAGTATCCCTGGGGACCACTGTAGTTCATCTTTTTGTACTACAAATAAAATATAAAAATACAGTTTTTTGTTGGCTGAAATTTCTATATAAAAAAGATATTGCTGCTGTATTTTAATCTGTCATTGTCAGTGTGCGTCTTTAGAAATAGTAAACATAATTGGGATAATGCTGACATCTATTGGAGAACAAATGCTCACTCATGGACCACAGTTACTCTAACTTCACAGTTCAAAATCTAGTTTAAGCAAATGAGTGGAATAAAATCTATATCTGAGAAACAAAGATAATAAAATATTCCAAACCAGAATAAAATACGACATGCCTGTAAGTATCATTTGGAGCAAAAAATCAAGAAGGAATGCCTGAACAGATGCTATTCCTCTCCTGTTTTACCTAGCCCTCTTCAAAGACTTAATTCAATGCTGTTGAAATTGTGTAGATTTGAAAAAATGGGGCAATGCCTTCCAGAGTTCATGTACAGGAGGGGAAAGAAGATGAGCAGGAAGAGGACTCCACAACTTGAATAAATAAATAAATACCCGGGCACACATAAATAAATACCCGGGCAAAGCCGGGTAATAAGCTAATATACTATAAGTCAATCCTAGATCTTAAATCTAGGATAAGTGAGTTTTATAAGAGACTACTCTGACATTCAAAAGTAACAACAACAAATAAACCAGTGGATAAACTTAGCAACAGTAGACCAGTGGAACAGCTTGCCTTCAGAAGTTGTGGGGGATGGAGGCTTTTAAAAAGAGACTTGTCTGAAATGTAGAGGGTCTCCTGCTTGAACAGGAGGTTGAACTAGAAGACCTCCAAGGTCCCTTCCAACTCTTACGAATACATTCTGAACCAGGAACTGATAATGAGCACGGAGAGCCAGAACATAAGAACCCATACAAGAGCACTACTTTGTTATGCTAGAGGAATATAAACTGAACTTTTCCAAATTTGGGGCATGGCTGTGGTTTGTATACCCATTTACAAACTCCATATAATTTGTGAAAATGGACTAAATAGGCCTTTGATTATATTATATGATACCCTTGCCTTTTCTCCATTGGCTGTTATCTGTTTTTATATTTTCTTGCCCTAGAGCAAAGGTACAAAGAATAGCTCTTGTTTTAATTATTTTATTGATTCCTAATCCAATCCCTGTTAAATCCCATTAAATAAATGCTTTCCTCTTTTTAATGCATCATCTTAAAACAAATAATTTTGTCAATTGTCATTATTTAGGGATCTATAGAAGAGTTATGGTAAGATCCTACATGTTGGGCATAAGCATCCTACTTGTGGGCAATGGTTATTTTATTAGAACCTTCAAAATGGTTTTTAATTTGGCCACTGCAGAATTACGGAATAAATAACTCAGATTCTTTGTAAAGTCTGCTGGGTCATTTTTGCTTGTTTAAAGCTATAGGCTTTGAACCAGTTCAAACTTCCTGCATCCAAGTATGTTTACTCTTAGATCTGTCAAGCTGGGATCCAAATCTTCTCTTCTACAGTTATCAAACCCTAGAGGCCTTGCATTTTCATGTGTTTCAGAATATCAATTTTGTTGTATATATGTACAATGACAATAAAGGTTATTATTAATAATATGAAAAAAAATACTTAGCCAGAATTAAAGAGGAAAAAAACCCTAAAATACATAAATATATAAATATTCATTTTTAGAACAAATGCCAATCATACCAACTTATCTCTGTCAGTATTTCTATTGCATCTACAAAGGGCCATTTGGAAGGTTGAAAGCAGCAATCCAGTATTTTACATCTGGGCTGGTAGAGTTTTCCCCCCCAAAACTGCACATTATCTAGTTTGCTGCATTCTGATATGTAAGTCTGATATATCCAAAATTCATTAACATATTCCAAATTTTTGGTACATAATTGAGCCTTAAGTTTGCATATTTAAACTTTCATTCTCATCTCAAAATCTTATTAATAAAAATACAAATCTTAAACCAACACTGGGCAACCAAAGACCAGCTCCAAATCAAATGGGTTAAAGTTTATTTAAATGCATTACATCTCCAGTATTTTTATTAAATGACAGGTAGCTTTTTGGGGGGGAACATTTGCTAATAAACATGAAGGGTTTTTTGATGAATTATTATTTCAACATTGGAAGACACAAATCCAACCTTCTTTAAAACATGAAGTACTGATAGGATATTCCAATTCTTTATTTAAAAGTTTGCAATACATTTTGAGGATGGATAGAATGAATCTCAACATCTTCAGGCTTTAGGGCTATCAGGCAGATAGAGTGGAGCAAATGCTGTACCTTCCTGTCACAAAGCTTTTAATTCCATTTATATGGCATATTTTTATAAAATTGTGTTGATGCTGGAGGCCAGTCTGGGGATAATGTAGAGCAGTGAAAGAAAAAAGCTGTCAGAGTTGTAAAGACTGCTTTTTCTTAGAGAAAAGTAATGTTAAAATACATTTAAAAATAAGGTAACGTTTCTGTTATCGATCCCAGGATAAGATGGTGATGATATGATGGTGCTGAAAACAAAACGTTCTTTCTTCCCATTTTCAAGTGGTGATAGCACATGTCCCAAAGACAACTACTTTCTAGCCTCTCCCGAAAACACGTCTGTTAGATGCTTTCATTAGTTGAGGCCCCCATCTGACTCGTCCTTGTAAGAATAAAGATGCTGTTCCTTACAATATGAAGGCCAACGTATGATGTGCTTCCTTCAGGACACATTAAAACCCTTCTTGTCTTCTCACTCTCTCCTTTAGTTTAAGAACTAGGGGCTCATTCACCTTGTTCAGCTCTCAGCTTGATTTTTAGGATTAATCTAAGCACACGCACACAAGGATTTTAGAGCTAGCAAAGAAAAATTCAGACCCAGCAAGGATTTAGCCAAAAACACCTTACTGTTACAAGAAAGGAGTTAACATGCTTCATTGCCCTCTTGCATCTAAATTCCTCTCAACTGGGTTCCCCATAATTTTTGCAGAGCGGCTGCTTAGGTGGTGAGCAGAATGACAGAAGATAAATTATTTCTCTAATTCTTCTAGACATCTGAAACAGAGAGGAGTTTAATCAGAATGACCTTCATTCCTTCTAGTGCTGTTATAACAACTGTGCAGTCCATTTTAGGATTGCTAATTCTGTATCTGTGCCTAGAGCTCCTCTAAATAATCCATAGTAAGCCTGGTGATGAGACATGTGTCTGGAGGTAGCTTATATTTTACTGATATTTAAAATAGCTTAAGCAGAAGACTAGCATGATCCCAAGGCTAATCAGAAAACTTCAGGGCTCAGCATGGAGCCAGCTTTGTAGCCCTCTTGTCGAAACAATGTCTGCTATCTCAACCTGGATTGTCAAAGTGATGTCACAGAGGGTCTGTTCCCTCAGCATGCTTAATCCAGGCAGTCAATCCTTAGGACGCTACTGACAGTATGCTGTCACACCAACAATTAAATCAAGTCACCAATTGGGGAATAGAAGCCCTGCTTATGTCCTCCAGAAAGGACCTAGTGAGCCATGAGCAGAAGACCAGGAAATTTTTATTTGATCATGCAGTCACATTTTAGACTAGTAGATTTTGTTCTGCATTACATTTGTATTTCCAGATAAATTTACTTTCCAGCTGTTGTTAAAAGTTTTTGGAGGACTAAATACACAAAATGAGAGAAATGAGTTTAGCATTATCAGAAAATGGCTGCCTAGTTGGAGTAGGTGTAATCCTGTGTATGACTGGATCTAATCCCCTGGAATTTAATTTATTGCCTGGAAAGTAGATAATTAAGTCCACTACCCCCTTTCTGATGTTCCCATCACTCTTATTGATCCAGTTAAATGTGTGTTTTTCACCCAGAAATGGCCTGAAAACGGCCTGAAAACACCCAAAATATCAGGCCATTTTTGGGCCATTTTCTGGGCTGTTTTTGGCCATTTTTCGAGCCAAAAGCAGCCTGGAAAACAGCCTCAAAATGGCCCAAAAACAGGCTGAAAAAATGGGCAGGGGCAAGGCCAGCTAGTGGGATTTGCTGGTTCGCCGAACTGCGCCTAATCTTAACTACCAGTTCACAAGAACTGGTGCGAATTGGCAGCAGCCCACCTCTGATTCCCCAACCTAAGAGCTTCAGCTCCCTGACTTTTCTACATAATATTGTGCTTCTGACAATTCTAATTCTTCAAGTCCACATGCCAAAGGCCTTCAGGGAGAAGGAAAACTGGAGTTAGCATAATAAGTGAATCTTGGACTCAGCAACCATCACCTCATGTCTTTTTAATTGTTTTCTCCATGTTGTCTACAACCAATCTGAAATAATAGCTGTAGGCTAGGGGGAGAAGCAGAAGAGATCCGTGGGAAAAGGGACAAGAAAAGCCATAACTATTCAGGCATCTCAATTTGGTTGGAACTGCTAATGAACCTCCATTTCTGGGTATGGCTTAACAAACCTAATCTAAAAGAATCAATAGGCACACCAACTTTATTGACACATCCTGTGCATAGCGAGATAAAAATACTCTCCATTAGGGAATGTTTAGCTCAGACAGAGCTTGTATGCTAAAAGGTGCCTAAACTTGGAGGCACTTTCTCAATGCAACAACTGTTAAAATAATTCCATGAAAAAGCCACTCCTAACTTGATTGGAAAAACTTAATCCAACAAATGTAAAGAGACTTTTCTGATTTATGGCATGATCCTCTCTGCTCCTATTAAATTCCTAACACGTTCTTCTCCTGGAGACATAGAATCCAAACTTCATGTTATACATAATGGACATTTTAATGGTGATGTCACCGGGGATGATTATTCTGTAACTAACCAGAAAGGAAGAATTGTTTTCTCATTCAAGTGGCAAGGTGGTATTGGATTGTGTGTGTGTGTGTGTGTGTGTGTGTGTGAATAGCAGCATATCAGTAACTCCATAAGGGAGCGAATGCTTATATGCATTGGTGTCCATTAACAGAGAAGGAGGGAGGGAGCTTTTCCTGTAGCTTTCAGTCAATGCATAGAAAAGCTCTCTGTTCAAAGGGCAGGCACGACAGGCTTTCAGTCACCATGGTTATGTCCTCCTGTTCTCTGGGGAAGAAAGCCAGCAGCAAGATTAATCAGCATTGTTCGTGACCAGCTTCACTCAGCCCACACGCTACTGAAACAAGCTGGATCATAGGAGCTGACAGCAAGTACAGGCTCTCCTTGACTTATGACTAGAATCAAGCTCACAATTTCAGTCATGCGTCGTGAGGGTATAAAGCAGGTCACGTGAGCATGCCCGATGTCACCTTTTTCACAGCAGTCATTAGGTGAACACAGCTATTCTAAAGTGAATGTTGCAGCTGTTAAACAAACATTGTTCGCCATAGGTTGGCTTTTGCTGGGAGTAAATGCCAGTTTCTGGCAAAATATGTCATAAACCACAGTCACAGGGCTGCAGGGTGCTGCAAATGTCCATAAATGCAGTTTGGTTGCCAAGTGGCCAAAATGTGGTCATGTGACCAGAAGGGGTGGCCATAGAACTTCAAATCCCTTTTTCGGGCTCTGTCATAACTTTGAACAGTCGCTAAACAACCAGTCATAAGTCAAGGACTACTTGTATCAAAATACCAGTGTGGATGAATGTGGGCAAAGGGCCTCCATCCTACAAGCAAGGGTATGAAATTCATCTAGTAGAAGTGGAAGCAACCCAATGACTTCCAAATGCTTCAGATTTTATCCAGGAAAAGCAAAGTGTAAAGTCTTTCTTAAGAGGAGTCTCAGGAGAGCCTTGGATTCTGCAAGAGGTCACTACAATTTCCAAAAGAGATTATAATTAAAAAACAACTTTTTTAAAAAAACAATAACTGCACTCTGTGACTTGCTACACTGGGAACACTGCAACTCATTGATCATGCTAATGTACTGTGAGCTGTGGATATAATTATTTTTAGGCAGGAATTCCCTCACACCTGAAAATTGTTTTAAGGGTTCCTCCAGGAAAAAGGGGGTTGCAAAAGGCTGCCTCTAGAACAGGGGTGGGCAACTATGGCAACTTTATGACCTGCGGACTTCAACTCCCAGAATTCCAGAGATGGCATAGAAGTACCTGTAAGGGCTGGAAAAATGCTGAGAACCAAGAGAAGACAGCAAAGATTTGTTTGGTTTTAGCTAAGTGATTTATTAAAGCCAGCCGTTGTGGTTTCTGGCTTAATATGGTTTGTGAAAAGTTCCAGGGGTGGGTTTCAGAAATTCCAGCAACCGGTTCTCTGCCGGTTCTCTGGGTGGGCATGGCCATGGTGGATGTGGCCTAGTCGGCCTCCTGCACCACAGTGCGGGGGGGGGCATTTTTGCCCTCCCCAGGCTCCAGGGGCTTCCCTCAAGCCTCTGGGAGGACGAAAACGGCCTTCCCGGCCCTCCCAGAGCCTCCATACACGCCCTGCACTTACCTGGGATCCAAAATGGGTTGCGTGGAGACTCCTGGGAGGGGCGGGGCAGGGTGGGCGGAGTCAGCCAGTCATTCTAACCACCAGTTCAGTGAACCAGATGTAAAATTAACATCCAGTTCACCCGAACCAGCCTGAACTGGCTGAAACCCACCCCTGGTGAAAACTAATGTATAGCCTATCAAACTGTCATTAAGCAAATTATGACTATATTGCATGAATATATACAATGTTTTGGTTTGTTTTTTTCTTTTTTCACCAAAGTGTGTTTTTATTAGATTTTTTCTATCATACTTTATTATTTTTTATAACTAACACAAGGCGGTGAACATACCTAATGCTCCTTGATCCTCCTGTTTCCCCCCTCCAACAACAACCCTGTGATGTGGATTGGGCTGAGAGAGAGTGACAGGCCCAAGATCATCCATCTGGCTTTCATGCCTAAGGCGAGACTAGAACTCAGTCTCCTGGTTTCCAGCCCATACTTTTCATTATCATGTCTTCCCAACTCCAGATGAACAGCAGATTTAGAAACCATAGTTTTGCAGCTCTGTAAAGTACCCTGAAAAGGTTAATGTTTAAAGTAAGTAAGCTTTTAAAATTAATGTTCTTGATAATGCAACCACCCAAGGCCAATTAAGTAGAAGTTGGAGCATGCAGAGAAAGAGGCAACCTTCAGTAAATGCTGCCAGCTCTTGGGTGTTTTAAAGACTGTAGTATAGAAAAGAAAAGAAAAGAAAAATAATTCTGTTTAGGAACCTTTAATTGTTTTGTACTATCTTTACATAGCTCAAGAATTTAATTGGGCTGAACGGGCTTAGAATTCCAACTAAAATGCCAGTTAAATCCCCATTATAGTTTCCATTCCCCCCCCCCCATCAACTTAAAGTGGTCTCCATTTTCAGTTTCCTACTGAATAGTTGTGCTATCTTCTCTGAACATTAATTGAAGGTTAGTGTTTTCCCTCCAGCAGAAGCCAGCTGAAAACTGCAGCTGAAAAAAAATCCCTCTTACAAAAAGCATTTGTGGATGCAGGATCACTAGAAACATTCAGGATAATGAGGACAGAGCAAGAAAAAAAAAATCATTCGGTAACAGTAAGAAACTTTCTGAGGCAGCAAGAAAAAAAACTTCAATCAAAAATATCCTGAAGTCAGGTATGCTGGGGATCTATAGCTCTCCGAGCTAAAGTGAAAGGTCTACCACGGTGCGGTATCCACCGTTTAATCAGAGTTTCCCTCCATTCTCATTAATCGGAAGAAAAATAAATAAAAAGTGTTTCCTTGTACCATCCTCTCTCCGGCAGTCTTGGCCTCCCTGGATGGTTGTGCTTCTATTCAGTCCCAAAGAAGATATCCTTCCTTTGGGCCTTTTCAAATTAGGAAATGGAAGAACCAAAGAGGCTGCAGACTGGGAGAAATTAACTCCCTATACAGGTAGTCCTCGACTTACAATGATTCATTTAGCGACCGTTCAAAGTTACAATGAAACTGGAAAAAAATGACTTAGGACCATTTTTCATACTTACGACCTTTGTAGCAGCCCCAGGATCATGTGATCAAAAACCAGACACTTGGCTATTGGTTCATAGTTACGACCATTGCTATGTCCCAATGTCATGTGATCCCCTTTTACAGCCTTTTGACAGGCAAAATCAATGGGGAAGCCAGATACGCTTAGAGAGAGCTGTAAAACACTGATAAGTGGTATATAAATCTAATGCTATTGCTATATACACTTAACAGCCGTGTTACTAACTGATCAACTGCAGCGCTTCGCTTAACAGCTGTGGCAAGAAAGGTCGTAAAATGGGGCAAAACTCACTTAACAAATGTCTCACTTAGCAACATATTGTACATTCTGGGCTCAGTTGTGGTCGTAAGTCGAGGACTACCTGTACTGCAACAAAGCACCCCATCTAAAGGAAGTCTAACTCCTGGAAATCGTGTAGAAAGTAGAAGGGGACAAAAACATTGGGAAACTATAAAACAGATTTGAGCCCTTAACCTTCTTTAGCAGAGGAAGGTCCATGGCATGTCTCAAAATCTCAAATGTGCCCCCCACAACCCAACTATTGGGGAACCCATGAAAGGATTATGTGGATATTCTGATCTAATTGCACTTTTTCTGTGCTGGATCTGAATCCTTGGCACTATTGTTTATGCTGAGAGCTTCCTCAGTTTTCCCTGAAGATGCTATCCCTCTGATTACCAGTATATCCCACAGAACAGGGGTCTCCAACCTTGGCAACTTTAAGACTTGTGGACTCCCAGAATTCCTCAGACAGCTTTGGGAGTTGAAGTCCACAAGTCTTAAAGTTGCCAAGGTTAGAGACCCCTGGACTAAGCGCAGCCACTTGCGGTTCCCGGATAGCCCAGTTAAGAGAATTACACCCCGAAGTTCCTCCTCGACCCGCGAATGAACACGCAGGAAGAAAAGGGAAAAAAAAGTCTCGAAATGAACCCGGAAGTCCTTGATGCGGCCGATAGAGACGTCACTCTTCGGAATAATCCTTACGACCAACATTATGACGCAGAGGAGGGAGGCGGAGAAAGAGCAGCGGGTCAAGGGTAAGAAGGGGCGTGGTGGCGGTAACCACGGTAGCTTTGGCTTTTTTCTCAATTGGGAAGGAAGTAAAGCACGATGCGGGCACGCTATGGCAGCGCCGTGGGAGCAGGTGAGAGGGCCTGTCTTGCTGGTCGAGAGTGGGGCGGGTTTTGTTTTTTGTTTTCCTCTCCCCCCGGCGGGTGAACGCGGACCGCTCCCCTCCCTGAGCTCTTGCTCCCTTGGAGGGCGCCAATGAAGCGAGGGGCGGGTCCAGGGCGCGAGCGTGTCAGGTGTGTGGATTGGGGTGGAACGTTAGGTAAACGGTGAATGGCGCGCGCGCGTGCGTTCTACCCTTGCCGCCCCTGCCCCCGGGAAAAGGCGCGCGCTCCTGAGCGGCGCCGCTGTCGCTGCGGCGAGTTTTTGCTCGTCTCTTGCAGTGTCGCCGGGCGCAGCCGAGGAGAAAACCCGGAGGTGCTTCTTGCGTTCAGGTGTTTCCCTCCTTCTCCTGGTACGCAGAATAAACTTCCGCCGTTCATGCATTTCGGGCCTCCCTCCGGGGGGATAGCAGTTGTGCTTGCGACCTCTGTTGTTCTAATAAGCCGTCCGGAGGCGTGGAAGGCATTGCCGGGGTTGAAGCGCTTGCTCTTTCGAAGCAGAAAAAGAAGCAGCTGCTGCTGCTGCCAGTTTTATTGGGCAGTGTCACGGTCATCGATTATTTGAGATTCCGGGTCGCAACAGCTGCTTCTTCCGAGCACGCTGCAGTTAACACATCCTACTGGCTGTATTGCCCTCACATAGAAACCTGACATGTATATGAAGCAGGTTATAGTTTAACGTGGGGAGTTGAAGAAAGCAACTTTAAAAAAAAGATACCTTATGATGGCTTGCTGCACGCATCATGCTAAAATATAAAACCAAAAAAGGCTTGATTTTCAGATGGTGGTTTCTGAATCTTGGTGTACGATTTAATATGTTGGGTGAACACTGAGCGATGCTTCATAATTCTCCTTCCTTTGCAGTGTTAGCCTCAGCACATTTAAAAGCACCACGCTTGACCTTCTTGCTTTCCTGCATAGCTCAGGCTAAAAGTGCACATTTGCCATCTGCAGGATATACCCAAGCATTTCATTCTTGGTTTCTTTCTTTTTCCTTTTTTGCACTTTATGGTTTTTTTATTCCTTTCTGTAAAGCCTAAAGAGTAAACAGAAAAGATTAATACTTAAATCACACTTTTGCTGCACATTAATTAGTAGCTAAATCAAAAAGGCAGGCTTAAGAAGAAATAAGCCAATAGAGTTTACTAAAGTTGAATTTCTAGGCATTGAATTTGTTTGTCTTAGCACAATATAATAATGGTGTGATAATGAGTTTTAGGTAACATACCAATAGCGCTGTATAAATTAACTGTATAACTGCAGTTGAAGTAGACTTGAGGATGCACCATTGACAGTTTGGGAGTGTTAAAGAAAATAACATTTCTTTGTAAACTCTCAGAAACTATATTAGAATCCCCAACATAGTTCTCTTGAAGTTTGACTGTGTTAATAGAAAATGTGTAAATTGCTTTGGTTATGTTTTGTTCAGTTTTTTACTTTGGAATTTCAAATAGATAAGTTACAATACTGTGACCTGATTTTTTCTCTAATGTTAAATTAAAAACAATCATAAGTGTTCCAAACAGAATTTATATCTTGGTATGGTAACAATTAATAGCTCCTGATATTATCCTAAAGTATAATGAAACAGTTCTTTAAGTATTGGTCTATAATGGCATATATATTGCATGCTTTAAAAAAACTGCAGGAAAATACAAAAAAAAAATCCCAACGATGAAAAATATACCAAAAAAAATCCCATTCCATCTCTTTAGTGATAGATAGGCATAACCTTTTAAATAAACATTTGTTTTAAATAATTGGAGGTTAACCAAAATGAATAACTAAACTACATATATTCAGGATACACATAGTGTATGTTCCTGTAAGCTCATTTGTATGTCTACTATTAAGCATAACTAAATGAATTGAACCAGTGGACTTTCAGGCTTACTAGTCTTTCATAAGGACTACGAGCAATGGAAATATTTCTATTACTTCAGAAGTACAGTATATAACAGTGATGTCAAACTTTTTTCGGTTCGTGTGCCAAATTGCGTGTGTGCAAGCGTGTGCACGTGCCTGCGTGCCCCCCACCCACAATGCAATGCATCCTGCATGCGTGCATGCGTGCCTCCACATTCGCACCCCCCTGCGCCCCCCTGTGCATGCGTGCGTGGCCCCCAGATTTTTAGCTCAAAAGAAGCCCGAAAAACAGCTGTTTTTGAGCTAAAAAACCCGGGATCATATATGCAGTGGGGCTGGGTGATGGCTGGCGTGCCGGGTGACATGGCTCCGTGTGCCATTTTGGGCACGTGTGCCATAGGTTCGCCATCACGGGTATATAACAATGGACATCAATAAACATCAAGTGCTCATTTTGGGGTATGCTTTTAGTAGCTTAAAATAATCTCACAGCTAATAGATAAATTATGGAAAGGGTGATTAATGATTTAACTCCTCCAGCAATACGTTAGAATTTATTTATATTTGACTAGCCGATAACCTGGCTTCTCCCAGGTATGTATGCCTTCAGCAGGGAATGCTGCAGCCTACAATTCCCAGCATTCTTTGCCCGATTTGAATGCCTTGCCTCTATTGGCTGGAGAGCCTCCAATTTGCATGCCGTGCCTCTATTGGCTGGATTGGCTGTTGCTGCCTCAGTGGCTGCAGAGGCCTTTGCACATGTGCAGTACACTATTGGTGGGGGGGTGTTG
>JANHJO010003008.1:145094-158250 GCA_032468235.1 Pseudoxyrhopus heterurus
GAAGATGTCGCAATTCAAAATTGTCTAAGCCCAGAATTTCTAGCCTGATGGCATAAAGGATTTTATTGCGGTTTGAGGAGTGAAATACTCTTCTTGTGAAGTATCGCTGGACTCTTTCGATTGTGTTAATGTCGGATATACAGTGTGGATTCCAGACGGATGAGTTACAGTATATTCAAGAATTGGTCTTGCAAAGGTTTTGTATGCTCTAGTTAGAAGTACAGTATTACCAGAGAAGCAGCTTCACAAAATTAGATTAACAATTCTTAAAACCTTTTTGGCAATGTTGTTACAGTGAGCTTGGGGGGTTAGATCATTTGAGATGAGTATTCCTAGGTCCTTGACAAGGCCCCCAACCCTTGTAGATATCCAGAAGTAGTTGAGCAGTAGTTATTAAACACCACTGAGAAGTCAATAGGACCAAGATGGGCATATTCCCCAATATAGGTCATGATAAAGGTCATCCAAGAGCAACAAATGCTATTTCTGTCTTATGGACGACATTGAATCCCAACTGAAAAAGATCTACACAATCTATTTCCTCTAGAATTCTCTGTAGTTGATTTCCCAATAAGAGAAGGTTGGACTTTCCAATACAGAAGGCTGAGGACTACACAAAAGTGATCAAACATGGATGGATCCAGAGAGTGCCTTGTCTCCTAGCATGGATCAAGCCTACCAAATTCAGTATTTCCATTTCTCATTCTGAAGAACAAGTGTAGGCCTCAACCTTACAACGACTTACAGCCATAGAAAAAAAATAAGCAAAAATTGATCTACTAAGCAGATTCTTAAGTCACAGCTATAAATTCTGCTCTGTTTGGTTAAGGATCATTTATTCTGTCTGAAATAAAAAGTGTTGCCTAGTATATTTTTGTCTTTTTCGTGACAGTCAAAAGTGGTGCTTCAAAGGGCAACTTTTCATAAAGAGATGATGCCATCTACTGGCTAACTGTGATATTACAATTCTGGGGAAAAGACCAACAGCAGTGGAGAGAGCCTGAAAAATTCACCTTTGGCACACATATTCACACATCAGCTAACCCACGGTTCATGTAAACAGTCACCCAAATGTAGTTTATTAAACTAAATGGCCGTATTCATAGAGCACACTGACTCCAAACAAAGCACACTCTATATCAGTAACCGCATACCTTTAATTAATTTATTAATTAAATTTACATGCCACCCATCTCACGTTTCCAGTAAATAATACATTAGCCCGCTTGGTTATGAGACCGGTTGTGTATTGGAAACCACTTTGAAATTCATTTATACTCGGGCTGGGATTTGTTTCTAAAACCCTATAAAATTGCAAGAATAATGGCGTGTCTAAGGTCAGGCTCTGGTCGGTCTGAAGTTTCACCATAAAATCAAGAAAACCCCGTTCAAAAATTGACATTTCTTCTAACAGCTCCTTCCTGGGATGCCGTACGAGGGGTAAATTCATATTCTCCGAAGAGCAACTGGAGGGAAAGGACTTGCCCTCCTGCGTCTCTATGGGGTTCCTGTAGAGATCTATCTGCTCCTTAATGGTCGAAAACGACTAAAAAGGCACATAGTCAACGGAGTCCCGGGAGCCACCGGCTCCGCTTAGCCAGACGACCGAGCGAGCGATCAAGATCCTTCCCAGCCTTCCCGGAACCCGAAGCGCCGCCCGGATCCGCGGCCTCCGGTCGGGGCGAACCTTCCACGCCCAACCGCTCGGCGTGGTAGAAAACCGGGACTGAGCCGAGCAGCTGCGCCCGCCTCGCCAGCCCAACCTGGCACTTGGCCGCCACGGGGCACGGAGCCAGCCTGCCGGGCGCGGGCAAGCGGAGAGGAAGCCTCTCACGGGTGGGCAGGGCGGGCGGGCGAAGGAAGCTCCTCGGCAGCGGTCCAGGAAGCCCTGTCGCCTTCCCCGCCCGGGGCCAGGCGGAGCCAGCCGCGGAGGAGGAAAGGAGGAGGAGCGGGTGAGAGGTCGGCCAGCTCCGGTCGCCCATAGAGACGGAGGAGTCCCGAGTGGCGACGAGGCGGAGGCGTGAGGGGGCGCCGAGGAGGGACCCGCGGACGGTGAGCGGCGGGGCCGCGGTTTGGGGGAGAGCGGGAGGGTCTCGGCGGGAGGCAGCGCCTTCTCTTCCTCCTTCCCTGCCCCGGGTTTTGTCTCCGCCTCTCGCCATTGCGGCGACGGCTGGCGGGTGAGGACTGTCCCTCGGCTCTGCTGCCCGCCGCTGCCCTTCGTCCCTGGCTGGCGGCGTGGTTTCAGGCGGCGGCGCTGGGCACCACCGGGGGCGCCTGGCTCTTTCCCGCCGCTGCGGGGCGCTGGGCGAGGCGTGGCTGCGACGCGGGGAGGGCGCTTGGGGCCGCTAGGCCACCCGTCCCTGGCGCGGGCTCGCCTGCCTGGCCCCGGGTCCCGGCTGCGCTTACGAGGGCGGGGAATCCTACGCGGGGACCCCCTTTTTCTTCTCCCGCGAAAGCCGTCCGTGATCAATTAGAGAACACAGGCGCGTTTGTGTGTCCAAAGCGCCTGGGGGACGACCAGACAGACGCTGTTGCGAAGCCGAAGACCCGGGCCTGGGCATGGAAGCAGCTCCAGGTTCTGAGGCAATGAGCCCTGCCTGCCCTTAGCTTCCCTAACCGGTTTCACGGAGCCTCAGCCTATCATTTTGTTGTCTCGCATTAGAGTCAGTTAAAGGAACTTGGATTACCGTAATTTCTGTGTCTTCTTCCCAAGCTTTTTGACTTAACCGGCTGTCCCCACGAAGGAGTGGGCTTGTCCCCCAGGCTTCCCTGGACCCTTATTTCAGAAACGCAGAGGATTCGTGCAGAAAAACTCGACATTTCTCTGGCCCAGGGGTTGCATTAGCCTGTGTTCACGTTGGGCAAGTTTGGCTTGCTTGTGAAAATATATGGCACATTCGGCTCACTTTCCCCAAAGACAATCGCACAGAAGTTAAATATGTTTTGGCTTGAATTTTAAAAGTTCTACTGGCCTCCCTCCGTTAAAAAAAAAGAAACGAAAAGAAAAGAAAAAGAGGTGTGGTATGAATACCTTATGCAGGCAAGCCCTGAAGGAGAGAAAGCTTCCTTTTATCTGTTACTAATTACCTCCAAGCAGGTACTATCCAGAGTTTTTGAACACTGACTCCCATCATCCTAAACACCAGATTGGGAATATGGAAATCAGTATATGGCAGACTGGTTTTGCCTTGAGGGATCACTACTGTTTAGCCAGAAGACCCATCTTTGTCCTGTTTGGCTGCAATATTTTGTAGATGGAGGTTGCCTACTCTGTACTGGGTATCCAGCAGTGCATGGATGCTATTTTCTAATTGGTAAAATGTTATAATTCATAACCCTAATTCATGCTAATTCAGTTGCTGGATTTCTATAGATATTTGTAGTTGTAGAAAAAGGCAGTCAGCATGGTAGCTGGAGATGGGTCTAACTATTAATGGTATACTTTTTCTATTGGTGATGTTTCAGTAATGGCTGGGTATCACAAACATAATTTGCATTCCGTATTTTGGCAAAAATACACAAGTCTTCTATTTCTACTTTTGGAATCTCTTTCAAAATGGCAGAATTTTGGAAAGAACGAATTATTTGTACACAACCTAAAGAGAAGAAGCAGGAGAAAATAGTTATCAAGGGGCCTCTTCCACTGTTTGCTTTCCCTTAAGCTGCTACTATTAAAAAAATCCCTACAATTTGTGAAAGTGAGCCGAATGAGACTCCACCCAGTACTGAGGATGTTGTAAGAGGAGGAAAAAAGGAAGTAATTGTTCCATTCTGAACATTAGGTGACTCTGGAGCATACACTGAGAACAGTAATAAATGTTACACTTTCACCATTACTAGTGAAATGTCTGCTGAATAAAAATTGCATTTCCTCCCCAAAGTAACAGTATGATTGGCAGGAATCCACAGTATAGGCTTTCTAGACTGCCATAAGAGACAGTTGTCATTGATCATTCCCATAATGCTCTGCATGAGCAGAGTCATTGAGAAAGGAAGTGGGCCTCTCATATCTCCCTTAATGTTCATCTTTCACTGATGGTGATTTCTATCTGTTCCAAAGTTCAGCACGGTTGAAATTTCAAGTTAAAAACATACTTCTCCACCTTTCTGGAGGGGATTTTTATATTCTCAAGTCTACTGCAAATTCAGCACAGTGTGAAGGTCTCCTCACATTTCCAAGTTCAGAATTGAAGAAGGATTTCTCTTTTGTTCTGACACTTGGCAAATAGATTTGTGGAAGCTTGATGTTGGGAAGCTAGTCACAAGAAAATGGGACAGCAGAACATTAGGGAGTTGTTGAACGTGTTCTGTCATGCTTAAAGTTGATTTTGTTTGTTATGGAAATGAAACACAAGATTGACTGCCTAGTGAAATCCAACAGAGTTGGATTAAACAGCTTCTTCTATTTAATAGCTATTTAAGACAAGCTCTATTTAAATTTCTTTTAAGTTAGAATCCCTCCCCTATGCTTCTTTTATATGATTATAACTGTCAGGACATTATAACTGATTTAGGTGACATGAAATTATTTGCTCTAAGAAAAATTTAGCTTCAACTTCTATATTTTTGTTAACTTTTTTTAATAACTATGCAAATAAAAAAATAATATGAATTGAAGTGTTTTCTTCACAGACTCCATTTACTTAGATTTTCTGGAACTATTTTCATAAGCATGTATACTTAAAGTATTTTACAGTGTAAACTGGTTCCTTAGAGATTTAGAGTATGTCATATTTTTAGGGGCTGAGCTACACTTTTTTTTTTGTATTTTCCATTTTAAAGAGTATTGTAAATGTTAACAATTGGAGTGTTTTCAGCATTGCACATACCCATCATGCTTTTTTTTAAAAATGATTTATTGCAAGCTTGGTTAATTCTTGGATGGGAGACTTCTAGGCAAGATCAGCTTTAAACTTGACCTTAGTAGACATTGGCCTAGGATACCAATGCTTAGGGCTTCCAAATCATTCTAAAATTAGAACTATTTGGATTAGTACAGAGTCATACCATCAGTCAAAGTGGCTGAGGAACTTAGTAGTCTTGGCACTACTTCCAGGGAATCCCAGAGTTATAGGATAAACTAGAAGTTTAAAAAAACCATCCCATGGTAAACAATTTCCATACTGTTGCAAAGAATACTAAATGGCTGGATCCATGATATTATCAGAGTCAGGTTCAACTCTTTGACACAAACATAGGCACACACATAAATAAAATGATATCAATGGCAATTTGAATGCCAGAAGTTGTTTTTCTTTTAATTTTAGTCCTTGGTGATGAGTTAAGATTGGAAGAATTGTGAAGGGTAGTCAATAGTTCAGTTTTATCTCATAATTTGAAAGTTGGTTATGGTTTTGATTCTACTGTAGACAGATAAATCTTATATTACAGTTTCAGGACTTGCAGAATTTGATTATTTTGTATTATTGTGGAGATTGACTATATTTCACAATTCAGCTTTGGTTGGCTTCAGCATTTATAGCAGCAAAGAAATACCGTTTCATCTGCAGACAAAATTTGTAATATAGTAGTCTGCTTTTGAGCTCTACCGGCATATGCTAACTGCATGCTTTGCAAGTCCCACAGTTTGTTCCATCATGATTTACTGAATTATATTACATTATAAACTAAATTACAAAACAAGATATAAAGCAGATTTCTAAACCACAGTGATTGCATTCATATAACATGCTCACTACTAAAGTCAAACAAACTGTATGGCTATTATATGAACCAGGCCAGTGTCTCAAAGGAACTGCATCAGTTTGCTATAAAGATTAATTACCACATGCAAGGAGTGTTTTTCAAGGTTGGAAGGTTCCTACGTAGCTGAATAAGAAATGAATGAATTATGTTATGGAAATAAGGCAAAATATGATTCTTCAAATATAAGTTATTGCTAAAGTATTTAGTATTTCCAACCTTCCATGTAGTTCACAGCCTCTGCATTATAGAAACTGCACTTATCAATAAGTGTCTGTGTCTCAGGCTCAAAGTCTGCAATGGATGGGCCAAGCAAGGGTTTTGTTTTTTTCACTTCAGGTACATGAGATAAATAACTTTAGATTATAAGACCCCAGAACAGTCATTTGCAGGAACAGAAAATAATTTGGGATCTGCATTCTACTTGCTTTCTTTTTCTTTATAAAGACAGACAGAATTATGCTCAGCTCTTCCTGTTACTTCCTTCAGAAAAGCCAGTAACAACATTTGCTTTGCTTTTCTCCAGAGGAGAAAAACTCACATGCGCTTGGTGAGTTCCTCCGAAAATGCCCCTAATTCAGATATGGGCATTTTACAGTCTGCGGGCCACATCCAGCCCTTTGGCTTTTCCTGTCCTGCCTGCAGCAGTGGCAGCAAAAGGTGGGACATCAGTGTTGGGCAGCAGGGCATATGGGATGGGGGGCAGGGCATCAGCAGCCCTCTACAGCAGACCCAGTTTCTCATGTGGCCCCTTGGGAAAATTGATTGCCTACCCTTGCTTTAACTCCTAGTAATATGCTTCCTTATCTTTACATTGAATGTTCTTCAGCAATCCATGTGTACCTGTCTATACTGGAGGCATGCTGGCAACAAAGGGGTAAACAGTGGATGGATGGATGGATGGATGGATGGGTGGGTGGATGGATGGTGGATGGTGGATGGATCATCCATCCATCCAGAAGTAAGCAAGGCTGAGTAAGAAAAGAACCCTGACAGACAGCAGATAATAGCAAATGAAGTAAAATTCATTTCAACATAAATTATACACCGTAATGTTCAAGTCGAAAGAAATGCAGTTTTATTCATTAATGTGAATAAAGCTGTACTGATATGAATGCAGATTAATTTGTTAAATAGCAGTAGAAACATACAACATTCATGTAGCAAAAAGCACTCGGATGCTTTGTGAAGTAAAAACAAAGTTATAGCCACAAGATTGATGTGATAAGCTGCAAAACCAATCACTCATTCAATCAAATAGAAATAAAATATCAGACCTATGTCTTTTTTTAATCTTGCAAGACAGGTTTAGCAAGAAAAAAACCCTAAAGATAGAAAGATGATTAAGCTCACGTACATGACATGTCTTCCATATAAACAAAAATAATTAAATAGCATTGTATCAGCTACGTCTGTATTTTGTTGACTGTTAAGTCATAGATAAGCAGTAAAACCAAAATGCTGACAATGCTCCTATACTAAATGCAGCATCCAGTTTGCCACTAACATGTCTAGATAACAATGTAGCCTTCTCCAATCTGATGTCCTCCAGATGAGTTGAAGTTGTGTTGTAATGGTTAAAGTGTTGGGTTAGAAGCTGGGTATCAAAATTCTAGTCCATCTCAACCACATAAACTCACCTGGTGATTTGAAGCCACTCAATCTCTCTCTGCCCAACTTCCACACAAGGTGTTTTTTATGGAAAGAAATAAAGAGAACTTTATGTGCATTGCCTTGAGTTTTAAACAAAAGATGATTGTCATAAATACTAATTTGAAAATATATGATTTTATACTAATGAATGGCCAGTTTGAATTTTAACCACTCCACAGGAGTTCCTTCCCTCTATAGAAATTCATTTGCAAAAAGATCCTTTTGTCTTTGAATGGCTGGCAAATCATCAAGGATCTTCCAAACAATCTAATTCCAGCTGTGGCCCTGCATCTGAAAACTTTAATAACATTAAATATAAATATCTGAATCTTCTATGAGTTCAGACTTAGATTTAACAACCATGTGAATGTGTATTTTAACTCTGTTTTTATGCAATATTTTTATATGTTTTTATTCTGTACACCGCCCTGAGTCCTTCGGGAGAGGGCGGTATATAAATTTTGTTAAATAAATAAATAAAATCATGCTGGGCAATGGATATTGGAAGTATAAGGTACAAATGGATGAAATTTTAAAGAGTTCTTTTTGAAATTGAGTCACTGCTTTAGACATATTAAACATCTGAAAACTTATCCCTCCATTTTCTGCTGGCAAACTATGAAAATCTGCACCACTGATTTCAAGGATTTCACGAAGATTTTTAGTAGGGATGCTTCAGAAGGCAGCAGAAAAAAGGGCATTCAAGGAATTGCTTGAAATCTATGTATTACCCACTTCTGCCAACAATGCTTTGGCTAGGTTTGCATTATGACTTAATCATACACTTGCCCTTGTAATGCTGCTCAAAAGTCATCCAGTGTTAATACTAAGACAGTGAGTACATAGTATAATTTCTTAATAGTTATTCCCTTGAAAGTTAGTGGTTGCAATATTTCTGCACTACACACCAAGTATTAATAAAAGACTTTGAGAAACTGTCATTATAGATATAAAGGCAGAAACGAAAGGAACATGAAAACCAGGATATTGGGCAAATAATGTTAGAACATTCTTAGACATATTGGACTTACAGTTGCACTTATAAGGTGTCCTTGAGATTCAGTTAATTGGAGAAGGAAGGAGAGATGTGATAAAGAGTGACCTAGGCAAATGTGACAAGCATGTATACACAATATAGCAGAAAATAGATGGTATTTAGCTTCTAAAAGTAAAAATGGAGTTCCTTGAAAAAAGCAATAGAAACCCAGTTGAGGAATTAGCAGTACCATGATATGAATTAAAAGATGTAATAGAAGTGGAAAAACTGAATTAGAGGAATTAGAGGGCTGGCTGAAAAGAGAACATTACCCCCCCCAATATTGTACAGGGAAAAGCACCATGCCTTGCAGCATATTTGCATATGTGAAGCAATGGAGAATATAAGAAATTCAAGATTAGTGTACCAGGATATCTGATGATGTGGATGATAGGATAGAGGGCAGTCTTCGAATGCTTAGAGACTGAAAATGTCAGAGTGAAAGCATCCAACTGTTGAGATGGAGAAATGTCAAGCAAGTAACAGAGATACATGTAAGTAGTATATAAAAACCAAGGGATTGAATGCAAGGGCATCGTGCAAGCAGGAAGAAAAGGATAAAGCTGTTACAACAAATGATCAAAACATTGGAACGATGGGAGATCATTGCAATATTGAGGAAAAAAAATGAGAAAAGAAGTAGCTGCCCATGGAAATTACGTGAAAACTTGTGCAGAGATGTGCTGCTAGATTTGATTGTGAAATCTTCTGCATGAAAATGTGTACAGGTAGTCATCAACTTACTATCATTTGTTCAGCACCTATTCAAAGTTACAATGGCATTGAGAAAAATGACTTTCAGCTGGCCTCACAACCATCGCAGCATCTCCATGGTCATGTGATCAAAATTCAGGTGCTTGGCCACCAGCATATATTTATGATGGTTGCAGTGTCCCTGAGTCATAGTACCTCTAGTACTATGTACTACTATTGTGGCTCGTCAGCATCCTGCGGATCTGACAGCCGAGTTTGACTTGGAGGAAGACCTTGAGCCAGACTTGGACGTAAGGGAAGGGCCAGCAGAGGAAGCTGGGCCTGAGGCCGGGATGTCTACTAGCTATCAGGGGTCTGCATCTGATAGCAGTGGAGCAGAACAACTGGAGCCCTTGATTAGTGCGCGAGCACGCAGATTAATTAGCAGGCAACAGCAGAGGAAGAGAAGGGGCCAACGGGGAGGCCGGGCCACAGGTGGCCGGTAAATGGCCACTCCCCATAAGACATAAAAGGGTGAGAATGGGGAGGGACATTCACAGAGAACAACTTATTACTACAAACCAAGTCTTGTGAGGTGATTTCTGGAATCTTGTTCATTGTTAAAAGAACATCGTCTCTGCAAACATTTTTGGGACTATTAATTTCTTGCCTACAACTCGAAGTGTGTTTGTGAGTAACCTTATCTTGGGATTTGGCAGTTTGCCCGGAGAATTTGGCAAGTTTACTAGAACAAATTGATAAAACGGACTTGTTAGGTGTTTGCCAAATAAATGGGAGTTTGTCTTTAAGAAACTGGCTGAGAGTGTCTGTTACAGGCTTAGGATAGAACAACTACGTATGTACATGTATGTACTAGCACCAGACCTTTGTCAGGCCTTAAAATGGCTCTGATGATCAAACATGTAAAATTGAAAGTTTTTGTAATGACTGATGTCTCAACTAACATTATTGAAATGCTGTGAGGTTTGGGCCAATTTAAAAAAAAGTAGGCACAGGTATATATTTGATATGTAGTATTAAAAGTCTAGTTATGTGTTTTCTATTTCTAGAAATCCAAAACACATTAAAAGATTGGAATTCTGGATTCAGTTTCCATGTTTTCTGCTCATTAAAGCATATTGCTTTTTTCAGTAACATATAATGAAATTGCTGTCCTGTACAACACTTAACAGTTTCAGATCTAAACAAGACAGCAAATTAATGTTATAAAATGCCCTGTTTGGGTAGCCCAATAGCAATAGATGCTGATATTCTATGTCTTTGTTTTGCGGATTATATCTTGGCTATATGAATAGTTTTCCAGACCACTCTAAAATGGCCATTATTTTTTAATAATAATATTAAATCATTTGGCTAGAACCCAGGAGACTATGAATTCTATTTCCAAATTAGGCACAAAGCCAGATCGGTAGTCCTGGGCTAGTTGTTTTCTCTCAGCCCTAGGAAGATGGCAATGGCAAACCACTTCTGAAAAAATCTTGCCAAAAAAACTGGGACTAGTCCAGGCTAGAAATCAAAAACTGAGTTGAAGTCAATGAATGCATGAAGGACTTACAACATAGATTTTCAGTATTTTCCATCTCAGAATATCAGAAATTATTAGCAGTTTTCAGCAAAAGTTGTCCAAGTGACTTTAGTGCCTACAAAAAGAAGCTTCAGAAGGCTGCATGTAACCCTGCTATTTACATTGAATATTATATGTGACTGCAAGCTATATGCTATTGTTAAAATAATAGCATTGGAAATAGTTCTACCCTTCAATTTGTCAAAAAGTGAAAAGAAGATTTATTTTTTTCCAAGTTGCCAGCTTTGAATTTTGGGAATTTCTGTTCCAGGATATCAGGTTATTTCTGCGTCCACCATTAACTGGTAACAATTTGACTGGATCATGCTAACCCCCTTGTGTGATTTTCTTAATAGTGTTAAATGTGAATCTAGACATTGTGCTTTATAAATGAAAAGGTAAATTAAGCTCAGTTCTTGATCATGTCCACAAAATTTTCTCTTCAGCAATAGAAAAACTGGCATTATCTTCTTCTGAGCTAATTATTTAGCTTTCCTATTTTAGTCTATAGCATTGATTTCCTGGTGATTTCTCTTATTAATACTAATTAAGTCCAGGCCTATGTAATTTTTTTGAGAATAGCCAAGATCAGCTGGATGCTGCCCTCTAGCTGGATGCTTTGTGGATACATTGTGCAGACACTGGCTAATTATGCAACAAGTAGAAATTGAATACAAGAAAAAATGATGTTTCATTCATGAAGTCACTCTCTAATTTTTTTTAATGTATTACTTTGGACCACTAAAGTTAGAATGGTAGTATGGGACACAGATAGATCTTAAACTTTAAGGTGACTGTTAAACCTAAATAGAGAGATATACAGATAGATCTCCTTACCAATTACCTCATGCAACAACCATTTAAAGTTATGACAGTCTTGAAAAAAAATAACATTGTGCACTGCAAGGTGCACATATATGACCTTCACAACTTCCTTTTTCTCTAGTCATGTGTTTCCCGTTATATTCAGTCCACAGTATCCTGTACCTGACCCAATTTTTTTCTCTCTCCCTTCTTACAGACCAGAGAGATTGCTAAACAAGTGGGCAGTCTCTCCTGCACCTGACCCATTTTTTTCTTCCACCCTCAGAGCAGAGAAGGTTGGAGAAGAATAGCATTCCAGAGAGTGGGAAAATGGGGAAAAAGGAAAAGTCATATAAAATCTTAAGCACAGTTATGGTCATATGATTTTTCAACTTAGTGACGGTGGCACTTAGCAACTAAATAGGCAGTCCCAGTTGTGTGGTTGCTAAATGATGACTACCTGTAGATACTTTTGCTTTCCCTGCCAAAATGCAGGTGGTAATCACATTACTCTTTTTTAATGGTATAATTTCTGGGGATGGCATGCAAACCAGGAGTTGCCTGTTAATAATTTAAAGCATTTTCCTCATATTTCTCTCTGAAAATTTGTTCCATTCTGAACAATGTGCCTATTGATAATTCTTTTTTAAAAAATATGGTTTCTTTTCAGTACCAAGATAAAGAAGAAGTTGTTTTATGGATGAATACTGTAGGACCATATCACAATCGCCAGGAAACTTACAAATACTTCTCTCTCCCTTTTTGTGGTGGATCTAAAAAAAGCATTGATCACTACCATGAAACTCTTGGGGAAGCACTTCAAGGAGTTGAACTAGAATTCAGCGGTTTGGATATTAAATTTAAAGGTAAAATAACCATAAGTCATGATTGTTTTAAAAATTATTGTATTTGTTTAACAGGAAAACCTTTTTCCAAATAATTTAAATGTATTAATTTTAGAAGATATTTGACGAGTGAAAACAAAAGTACAAAGACAAGAAAAGGAAAATATATTAAATATTTCAAAATATGAAATGTATAAAATATAATAAAATGAATGAGAGCCACTTTGGTATAACAGTTAAGGCATTGGCCAGAAATTGGGAAACTGAGTTCTAATCCCAGTTTAGGCATGAAGCCAACTGAGTGACCTTGGGCCAGTCCCTTTCTCTCAGCCCTAGGAAGGAGGCAGTGGCAAGTCACTTCTGAAAAACCTTGCAAAGAAAACTGCAGGGACTTGTCGGGGCAGCCTCCAACAATTGGACACACTTGAATGGAAGAAAAAAATTGTGTTACAGAATTGTGAGCTTCCAGTAGATATGGAAGAATGATTTAAGCTGATTAGCAATAGCAATAGCAATAGCACTTCGATTTATATATATCGCTTCATAGTGCTTTACAGCCCACTCTAAGCTGTTTACAGAGTCTGCATATTGCCCCCAACAATCTGGGTCCTCATTTCACTGACCTTGGAAGATGGAAGGCTGAATCAACCTTGAGCTGAGATTAAGATTGAACTGCTGGCAGTTGGCAGAGTTAGCTTGCAATACTGCATTCTAACCACTGTCCACCACGGCTCTTTATTACATTACCTGCAGTTTTTAAATACCATATATACTTGAGTATAAGCCGACCTGAGTATAAGCCGAGGTCCTAATTTTACCCAGGAAACCTGGGTAAAA
>JANHJO010003009.1:0-11835 GCA_032468235.1 Pseudoxyrhopus heterurus
TAAATTGCAGGCAGCTGGGAGCTGAATACTTAATTACAAAGTACAGCATTAAGCCTCTGAGCCACCAAGGCCCTTTCTCAACAACAGAATATCTCAACAACAGAAAATTTGGGCTCAGTTGTGGTCATAAGTCGAGGACTACCGTTAGTTATGACAGATAATAATCACATATTGCCCACTTTTAGAAATGTATTATATTGGTTTTTTATATATGTGCCCCCCCTCTCCCTCCCCATATACATGTGTGTGTATGTGTGTGTGAGAGTTTCTGTGAGTGTGTGTAGAGAAAGAGGAGTATCAGTTAACATTCTACTATAAAAAAATAAAAAATATCTTTCATAAGAGTAAAACTTTTAACCTGTGGTCCATAAAACATGGCACGTGTGAAATAGAACATAATAATGAGATTTGCAAAAACAGAGCTGTGTTAAAATTATGATGCAATTTATTTCCTATGGCAAATATTCCTTTGTGTTTGCCTGTGGAAGGAGGGAGGTTATCACTAGAACTGTTTTTAGAAATTCAGAATAGCTTCCAAGACTCTCCTTTTGATTGTTTTTTAAAACATTTCTGCTCATTGGCACAGAAAGTGATACTTTCTACTTTATCATGAAAGTAATTTCTTGTTGTTTTTAAATAGAGCTAGGGAGAAAATATGTGTGTGGAGGGATGTTTTCTAGATAGGGCAGACAGTAGAAAGCTAACGGTAATGTTATTACAGTTAATATCATATAAGTAAATTGCTAATCTAGTCTAGAACTGGTTAACATTACTAAAAAAATGCTATGTGAATGCTCATTTGACAAATACTCATTTGCAACATGTCAGCAATGTAAATGTCATAGAGCTGGAATAACCACTGTCTGGCCTTCAGGAGCAAGATATGCTTACCAAGTCCAGATGAATTACTCAGAGTAAGATGGGCAGAAAAACAGGAAATACAAGACTCCATGGCAGATGCCCAGTGGAAAAAACAGGAAGAATTTGGAGAAGCAGCAACTTAATTAAATTGTAACTCTTTGGGGATTTACGTACCAGCATTCTACCAGAAAACATGATGGCATTTTTTTTTTACCTAAAGCAAAGAATGTAATTTTTTTGGTTATCTTGTACTGACACATTTATTCTTATACATCCACTAAGCTAGGCAGTCATTAACCCAGTCAAATCACCTTATTACATATTGTGGCAACACATAATCACACCAACTGGGTTAACCCTAATCATTTGGGAAAATGAAATTCTCAGAGCCAATTCCTCCATGAAATCTTACACCTAATGTAATTTATGTCAATTAATTATAAGAATGTAAAGGTTATCAGAGACCTAATAAGGAAAGTAAAAGAAGTTGATGTATTCACATCTACTGGTTTCAGATTGGACAGATCTGGAAGTTGGGATATGGATAATATTTTCAGATTCCCATAGTAATCCAGATTTCACTACGGTGTACCAGTAGATTTTGAGGCAAACTTGAATCACATCATTGTAGAGATGTCAGAAGTAAATTTATGATGTCCCCAAAGAATAGTAAGGATACCAATTGTATCCTCACGTTTTAACCTTCATTCCTATGTACCTATCTTTTTGATCAATAGCTCAGACAATCCTATACCTTCTAAATTCTGAATTTCGTATTTCTGTTGCTCTGGTCTGCTTCAACTCTTTTCAAAGCAAGTTAGCTTAATTCATGAGACTGGAGGCTAAAACATATAAATAATGGTTGCTGGAATTGGTTATGTCTAGTTTGATGAAAAGAGGGACTAGGGGTGACATGATAGCATTGTTCCAATATCTCAGGGGCTGCCACAAAGAAGAGGGAATCAAGCTATTCTCCAAAGTACCTGAAGGCAAGAAGCAAAGGGTGGAAACTAATCAAGGAGAGAAACAACCTAGAACTAAGGAGAAATTTCTTCACAGTTAGAACAATTAATCAGTGGAACAACTTGCCTCCAGAAGTTGTAAATGAGTTATTAAAAATATGGAAAAATACATGAGATAAAAAAATGTTACAACTTGGTCAAGCTTTCAATAAAATAATTATTTTGAAGATAATGTTCTCCTCAGTAGAGCAGTTGTTCTCCCAGTTCTCACCAAAATCAGGAACTTTTCTCAAAATTAGTCTTGTAGAGACTTGTCTTGACTAGACTAAAAGAGCTCAAGCATGACTACAAATGATTCTTTTTACTGGTCTTTTTTTTGGCAGTTTTGTTTCTTAGAATGTTGATCCAAACGTTCTTGTTGCCTAAGCTCCAAAGCTTCAGTTGAAAAGTTTAGAATACATTTAAAATAAAATATTTAAAATATAGATGAACTCTTTTGCTCTTTTACTATTAGCAATGTAGCATTAACTGCATTACTACTGATTTCACACTGTAAGATTTTTAAGATGCAGTGAGCTTTTTACAAGCTCTTCATTCTTACAGATCTGCAGAAAAGATCTCATTTTGGTTTCTATTTTTATATTGTATTATTTAAAAAAAACATTCTAAAACATTACTCATAACATTTTAAAAATACAGGGGGACAGTATTTTCACTGCTTATAATATGAAGAATTTGAATGTAAGGATGAATTATTATGTGGAATGGAAAAGGATATCATATGGAAACAAAATTTCTATCAGAAGAAGATCAGAAAAGACATTTGGCTTGAGTCTCACTTCAAATACAATTCCCAATGCACTTTATTAACTGTTCTACTCAAAATTATTTAAATCATATTCCTTTTTGTGTTTGTGTGCCTCATTTTATTTCTCCCCACTTTTTAAGCTTTTTATTACTAGAAATTGAAGTGTATCATAGATCTCTTTCCATTTCTGTGACAGCCTAGAAAGGTCAAATAAGCTAACACTTTTAAAAAACATTTTTATTAGCTTATAGAATAAAATCCAAAAGTATGAAAGCAAATAATAGGACACAGCCCTAGTGCTTATTTTGGGGCCCAAAAGAAAATCGGGTCTTATTTTCGGGAAAACATGGCATGTATGCTTGTGTGTGTGTATTTGTATAGTTTTTAAGGAACCATCTTTTCTTTCAAACTACTATAAAAAGAAAGTAATGCTACCTCAAATGTGAGGAAATCCATTGATGAAAAAATAGTATCTTTTCCTTCTGATATCCTAACAATACATATTGGTAGATTTTTGTGATGGAAAAATAATGAAATAAAACTGCAAACTCGCCCCCCCCCCTTTCCCTCATCTCTCCTTTCTGCTCCTGTGTATGTCTTATTGCAAACTTTCGGTTAAGGGGAAGCCCTTCCTAGTCGAGCATAGGCACCCAGTTGCCTGAAAATTCCACTGTCACATAGGTGCAATTTTTTGTTTTACAATAGAAGGACTCCCTGTTTAACTCTTCTTCAAAAAACGTGCCTGTGAATCAGATCTCTTAGATTTCACATTTCTCAATCCCAAAAGTGTGTCAGAAATCTCTACCTTACTATTTCCTCTTTTCTGAAAAGCTAAAGCCAATGATCATTTCAATAAGCATGCTTTTTTCTTTAGCGTTACGTTTCTTCAGAACTTCAGCAAAATAAGATTTATCCAGGGTGTCTGGAAGTATTAACAAAGCAATAAAAACTCATCAAATAAAATATTAGATATAGTTCATATGTCTGGTCTATTTAAATCCTGTAATTTAAGTACAAAAAATCCTACAGAATAATAAAATTGGAGTAAGACATTGTGGATGGTAAGATACTTCTGACAGATGTTGAAAACCTCATATCAAATGAAACAGCCTCTATATTAGAGTCATTGGTGAAAAAGTTTAAAATGGTAACATGCTAGATTATATTGTAACAAAATTACCTTTAAATGATATTTTCTGAAGATATAGTGTCACTGCGCTATTTTAGACATGCCATATACTTTCACAATCAAAAACTTAATTTAACACTTTTTAATTAATTAGATTTGTAGTCTGTCTATCTACGCTGGCCTATTTTGGGGCACAATATGTCAAATGAAGAAAATAACCAAATGTTTATTTTGACAAGAAAAGGCAATTTGTCAATGATTTACTCTTCAGAAATAGAAAAGGAAAATGATACATTTCTTAATGTGTTGGATTTATATCCCTTCTTTTTTATGGGTGCTGAAAGGAATTTCTCCCTGGGCAATGCTGAGTTTCAGGGTTTAGAGATTGTGGTCTAGACAAGAGACCACAATTTCCTGAGGTTTTGCTGGCAAATATGGCCTGCATTTATAGCATCTTGGCTGGCATCTTGTCTGACAGTTGCTGGCAAAATGTCAGGAAACGTTGTCTAGACCATAGTTGCTAAACCCTAAGTCCAATACAACCCAACAGATATTGGCTATGAAAGCCTACACCAGGATCTCCCTTTTTTATTTCCACAAATCATGTGGGATAGGCTGGGCTATGACTGAGCAACTAGTCCAAAGTCTGTCAGTGAGATTCCATGATTGAATCTTCATCTCCCCAGTAGTCCAGCATACAATCACTCTGCTACAATGACACACTGCTGTTTATGTCAACCAGCATCCATCTCTGACTTCAACTGCCAGAGAAAGCTAAGCAAAAACCACATAGTGGCTATATACCAAAAATCTTGAAAATTGAATACTTATAAACAGATAATTACCAATACATAAATGTTTGTATTTTTTATTGATTTAACTATAAAAGCTTTCCAAATTAATAGCCCCTCTTAGTCAACAGAATACTCATTTTCACATATTTACTGGGTATCCTAGACATATAATGAAGTAATGTCTGCATGTTCCTGGATTAAGCCAGTATACTTTGCTAAATATTATTTATTAATATATGTATTATAAAACTACACACACACACACAAACACAAAATACCTTGTAAGTAAAAGGGAAAAAATAAATATGATCTTAATGCATTCAGTGGACCCAAAAAAATTCACTGTTGGGTCATTCTTCCAAAAAGGAAAAGAAGAGAAGGGATAAGAGGCAGAACTTTGTACAGGAATGCTTTAACTCGCTATGTCTTCTAAAAAATCTATTTGTCATCTCGTATTAGAAAAGAAAAGTGAATATTGCTATCACATTGCACGTACAAATGAGAACTTTCCAACTGTTTTTGTATTGTATTTTGTATTATTTTACTGTGGAAGCTGTCTTTGGTAAAAAATTTAAATGTAAATTGAAGTAATCTTGATTTATAATTTGATGCTAATTAATCAACATCCAAGTAAAATTAACATTCTTCATAATGGGAAAACATTCAGTTATACAATGATATTAATATACACGATGGCTAAAATTAACACATCACTCAATACTCAAGCACAGTATTTTATTTTCCTTGATAGAACAATATAACCTTGTCAGTAGGTAAATAATTAAACAAAAATTAAGAAATTGAAATATGTTGTTTGAATTTGTGTAGCATATGGAAAATGGACCACAGGAAAAAAAATCAAAAAATATTTTTTACAAAAAGTCTAAATACTGCAATGATGTATAAAGTGAAGAAATAATCCTTCACTCATGATGCCAAAGCAAGACATTAGCACCAGATTATCTCTCAGATAGACAAACAGTAAAGGTATTTGTAAAGTATATATACAGAAGAGGGAATCCCTTTACAGGCTCTTTCCAGAGAGCCTGCCAAACCAACAAACAAAAAAATGGCAAGCTTAATCAAAGGTAATGATTAAATATATTATTATGCAAAGTGAAATATAATTATACATTAATTTATGTACTAAGTTCATATGAATTATATGACTTAAATGCAAATTACTGTGTACATACTGGTTATATTTTGAATGCACATATACAAACTGAATCACAACAGAAAACTTTTATTTCCTTAAAGAGTTAAAGAAAAAATGTTACATTTGATTAGAACAAAAATGGTGCTTTATATTGTGTATATACAAGGATTAAACCGGAAACAAAATGGAACACTTGTCTAACATGGACTGGAGAATGTATGTCACAATGATGTCAGATATAAATAGTAGAGAAAATTGTTAAAATAATGTTAACAACGTAGAAGGAAATGTATGAATTAGCACTGATATTTGTGGTAAAAGACCAATCAAGAATACATGATTGCAATCCTATACATGGGTGTTGTGGTATGAGTCCTAGGTTTGCTTTTGAATAGACATGCACAGGATTGAGTGATATCTACTTATGAAATACATGATTATGTGGAATCAATTATGGCTAGTCCTTCTACAGCTAACAATTTTATTGCTAGAGTAATCAGAACAGCTGAAATTGTACCTCCTCTTGTGGAATGATTCACAATTAAGTTCTTTTGTAATGCTGCAGTTAATTTAACTTCTAAACGAGGATACTGTGCAGAATGGCTCAAGGTTTTAGGTAAATTATTTCTCAGTAACTCTTACAAATACCCTATAGAAAAGACATAATGATTATCTTTATTCATTACAAACATCCATTAATGTTAAGGAACTTTACTTCTAAGTTGGTTAAAACATCAACAGTTATTGCATCCTTATCATGTAAAAGGTTTTAAAGGGGCTTTTTAAAAATATATATTTTTTACATTACAGTGTTAATATGTCCCTACATGTGATTGGACTGGAAAATAAGATCAAACTGTTTTATCATTTGTTAATATAAACAGAGCACAGAGATATCCAACTGTACGTCCAAGTAAAATAAGGAGTTTCTTAGTAAAATAAGGAGCACAGTCACAGGACAAACATTGATCCTTAAAGGCGAAGTCATCAGGTGAAAACAAACAGATGAAGAATATGCAGAACAATCTACAAATATATGACTAACTAAACTCCTGGCAAATAGTACCTAATGAAATGTCGTATTAATTTTGCACTGCATTACAAACTTAGACTTATGAGACTCAATCCTTCAGTTTTTCATTTAGATAAAACTGCTTTGAATTAAAATTTTCTTATCTCTGCCATAGCCATCAATACTGAAGTGATAAATTAATGAACTATAGTTATATTTCATTACAACATTAAAATTCACAAAGCCATAGAAATATACCAATTTACTGGTACATTCTGAATTAGTTTAATTGGATATAATTAAAAGTTTACTTGAACAAACGGTTTTAAAATAATTTTGAAAAGACTAGTATCATGCAAAATTACTTTTTTTTAAAAGTATCTACATGTACAATGTTGCCAATTTATTTCACTAGCCTAATCATAGTGCTGGAAAAGTTGTTTTGTCTGCTTAATATAAGTACTTTTTTCTCCAAGTCTCTAAAATTAAGAGTTTTCTTGTTCCCTGTTAGGAAATCCGGGAACAGTGCTCCTGTGTATATTGGTCTCTTTTCTGCCTTAAAAAACTGTAAAAGGTTTCAAGGTTTGCAAATAAAACTATGTAAAACAAAGTCCCAGGATTATTGCTATTATTGAATCATTATTTTTTGGGTCTTTCAGGCTGGAGACTCTCAGTCAGGCACTTGAGTTGCTCTTCCCCAAGTTTGATCTTGTCCTCCAGCTCTCGCTGTTCTATTATGAGGGCTGATTTCATTTTGACAAAATGCTCATAATCGGCAAGGCTTTCATCACTCAGATAGCTGGCCAGAATATCAAAGACAATGCGCTCTCTTCGATCCAGGTTTTCTTTCAGCTCCTTCGCATCTTCATGCTGTTGTGTGAGTAATTTCTGTTTTTCTACTAGAATCCGCTAAGGGAACGGAACAGGAAAATTGTAGCGATTAATACTTTAGCTTTATATTCCATTTCCATAATGAACATTCTCCTATCATTGTTTAAAAGAAAACATCTTAGGAAGGCCTACATGCTTCCCAAGCAAATAGTAAAATGGCAAAGCAGCTTTCTGAATTTTATTATTTGGTAGAACATTTAAAAAAAAATTACTGTGTAATTAATTCATTAATCACTCCCATATGCCACAAAATATTGATGAAGATTTGATTCACTGTCTGCTATGTGAGCCTTTTTATTTTTAGAGTTCTTTTCTACAAGCTCTAATTAAATTATGTCTTCGGGGACATTGTCTTGTGATGAGTTGTTCTGCTCCATTACCATCTTAGGATAACCACCCTAGAAATGGTACAACCACAGAGTATTCTTTTTCTGGCTCTTGTGTAGTTTGGTCCAAAATATGTTGGAGAATGCAGATTATTTTAAGAACTTCATTTGAGGATGATCCACTTAATTTGGTCACACTGTAATTGATTGGTTCAAAATGCCCAGCCCCTCCAACTTCACTTCTAGAATTGCAGCTAGCTAAGATGGAGGCTTAGAATCTGAGATGTCTACAACAAGCAGTCATCGCCTACTGAACGAGGGGGGAAAATGCTCTCTTATAGGAAGATTGATCAACAATTTTGCATATAAATCAGTTCAGGTAAAAGAAAACTACTGCTGAAGTAACATCTCTCTAGCATAACAGCTTTTGGGCAAAGTTGATTTCTTAGTCTTAACTAAGAAGACTATTCAATAAGACAGGAGTCTATGTATACACTTGAGCTGGCAAAACAAAATAACATGGTGCAATTACAGTTCCTCCTCATATGACAATACAAGTGCCTTACCCTTTCTTCAGGAGAAGCGTTTTTATCCAAGTTGTTTAATGCATTTTCTACTCTGGCAAGTCGACCAGAGAGTGATAGCAGGAGGTTAACCACTTTGTCTAGATCTCCAATAAACATCCGAAACTTGTCAAATTCATTGGGTTTGCAGACCTCCTTTACCACCACCTCCACTTCATCTCCAAGAAGATTATTGGCTTGAATGTCTTCCAAGAGTGTCTCTCGAGCTTCTTTTAGCACTTTTAGTTTTCGACTAATGCTATCTATAAGCTCTTGCTGAAAGAGAGAGAGGAGTTCAATTTATGAGATATAACTTCTTATAACTTTTACTAAATGTAAAAATGGAGGATGAACAAATAAAAGACACAATGGTACAATGGGAAAAATATTTTGGCTATAACATAGAATTAGATAAATGGCAAAATTTATGGCAAAGGAACTATAGATTAACAATGGTAACTTCTTATAAAGAAAATTTATATAAAATGTTTTATAGAAGGCATTTACCACCTTCTAGGTTAATATGTTTAAAAAATATGTCTAGCAAATGTTGGAAATGTAATTAAAAAACGGGCACATTCTATCACACGTGGTATGACTTGTGTTAAAACAAAACAAATTTGGGCAAAAATACACAGATGGCTAGAAAAGATAATAGGGAAACATGTAGATTTTAAACCTGAACTGTTTTTATTAGGGATGATATCAGAAAAAATTGTTAAGAAAGGTATGTATTTAGTATTGCGTGTTTTAACAGCAGCGAGGATTATCTTCGCACAATATTGAAAAGATGAAGAAACACCGCAAGATGAAGAGATAATTAAGAAGATACTAGACAGTGCAGAAATGGATAGACTTGCACCGAAAATCAAACAGAAAGGAGACACAGAATATTATCAAACGTGGAACTTATTTTACCAGCGGTTGTAAAAAAGGGGTAGAGAGTGAGAATGGCATTTGTATTGTTAAAGCAAATTAAATATCCAGACAACACGATGTTTATTAAGCACTAAGAAATGTAATTAATAGAAAATTAATAAAATTTCATTTAAAAAGAGGGTTGGACCGATCCATGAAAGTCATGGGTTCAATGGCTGAATAGCTTCATGGGTTATTCAGATGGCAATCTGACTTCCTCTGCTTCGAGGTCCATCTGCTAAGGGATTAGTAGGCTTCCTTGCGCAGTTGGTTGGCCACTCTGGGTACAAGCTGTTGGATTAGATGGGCCAGAGGTTCAATCCAACAGAGATTTATATTTAAATGTTCTAAATTAAATTGACTCCAAGCTCAGTTCTTGGGGACATAATGTGCATATCCATATAATTTTCTTAAGACTATAAATAGAGGTCGCATTTCCTTCTTCCCCGAAATTTCTCCACTCCCATTGTAACCTACAACTCTGAGATTTTCTGATATCATTTAAATACTAACTGCAACTAACCCTGCTTAGCTTTTTGATATTAGCCAAAGATGAGCTGATAATTAAGCATATTATTTTAGTAGTACAATTTGACTGAGGGAATAAGGAAACAATCAAAAACTAATAGCTTGTGTTTTCCCAAATGATTTACATTTTTCTTAGCTTGTGTTGCCTCAACTTTTTCTTCATTTTTATTCTCTCACATTTGAAACACCCTTCATTTTACAATTCTCCATCTTGAGCACCTTAGGCACAGAAACTGACAATTCATGTTTTATAAAAAGTCATGAATCTGCTAGAGAATTATTAGGGGATTGGGCTAAGGAAAATCTGGTTTAGAAACACCTCAGAGATAAACAGAGCAAAATTTGACCCTATTTTAAAATGACAAACTCAAAGTTCCCCCTGACATTAACTATACCGTTACAAAATAATTAGGATTTTGTCGATCTGTGTTTTCTTCTTGGCAAATTAAGTTGGCTGGTAAAGTCCCAGGAGATTGATATTATTCCATATATTTCTATCAGAAGCCATTCAATTAACCCAGAAAATGAAAGGGAAAAAGTTGGATTTGCTTCAGAATCTAATGCATCTATAGTCCTTTGTGTTCTTACTCCATATACCTGCATCTTATTTCAAGACTTGAAAGACTATTTGTAAGGCTTTCCCTTCATTTATTGTTGGAACTAATCGGCTATTTTATTTTAAATTCTAACCGTGCCTTGTTACCTAATGCATAGTGACAATGACTTCCATTCTGTTGGAAATGTGCCTTCAACAGCACTTCAGCATCTCATAAATGCTGAGAACAAGGGGCAGTGGATATAGACAAAGAATAATTCTACATCCTGTTTTCAGGTTTCCTTTTTCCTGGCTTTTATCTATGATAGTGTTGATCCCAGGTCACTTAATGTCTATGGAGATTCTCAGCATCCACATCATGGTTGTCCCAAAGGTGTTTTTTTTTAAAAGGCAACTAGACTTTCTTTGTTTTTTTCCTTGAAGACGTTTCACTTCTCAACCAAGAAGCTCCTTCAGTTCTGACTAATGAGGAATGGTAGGATTTATATTCCTTGCAGTTATCTGGTCATTAGCACTCTGAAGGTTCGTTATTACTTAGCTTTCTGAGAGCTTTTGATGCAACTTGAGAGTTTATCTGTGCACTGAGGGTCATCTGAATCAGAGTGTAAATGGGTATGTGGAACCTTCTTGGAACTAATACTTGGAACTACTGAAAGGACTGAAACGGAACATCGGTGGTGTTGTACTCCTTGCCCTCTGTTGACAGGAAATCTTTCAATTTTAATTTAGATGGCCTCTTTTACCCTTCTTTCAAACCAATGGTCCTCTCTATCCAGAATGTGAACTTTGCTATCTTCAAAAGAATGACATTTGTCTTTCAAATGCAGATGGACTGCTGAATCTTTTTCCTGGTGGGTTTGTTTTCCTACGCTGTGCCATGCGTTTGTGAAGTGTTGTTTTGTTTCTCCAAACAAAAAAGAAATCCTTGTGATCAGGCACATACACATAACCTTTTGCTCTGCGATTGCCATCTGGTAAGATGTAGTTTGCTAGGTATTTACAACCTGCCTATCTCTATGATGTATTTCCTTAACCCAATGTCTTCTTTGTTCTAGTCATAAAATGTGTTTCACTAATCATTGTTCATTTCAGATTCTGTTCTCAGGAATGTCCTATCCATACTCTAATGTTACCCCCTCCAACACATTATAATTATTAGTCTCTAAGTTATGTAACTTATACAATTACACCATTTCGGGAAAATATTGGCTAGGTAGAGAAATAGCAAATGAAACTTCGATGGATGATGAAAAGTAATGTTATTTAATTACACATATAGAGCCCCGGAAATTCAATTAGAATCTCTTTATAATTATTTGAACTCATGC
>JANHJO010003009.1:43554-55505 GCA_032468235.1 Pseudoxyrhopus heterurus
CCCCCACATGCATACATACACATACATACATACATGCATACATACAAATACATACATACATACATATATACATTTTATTGTTGTATTGTATCTCTGTTGTGAGCTGCCCAGAGTCCTCTAGGAGTTGGGTGGCATATAAATACAACAAAATAAATAAATAAATAAATACATACATACATACATACATACATACATACATACATACATATACCATAGCTATACATTTAGATTTCATGACAGCAAGGCTCCACACAAAACTTACGATACATTGGCAGGGTCAAATTACACAGTTTTCCTATTTGTATGATACACTAGTTCAGGGGTGTCAAACTTGCAGCCCGTGAGCCGTATGCATCACATGATGGCCCTGCACCCACCCAGTTTAGTGAAGGGGGGAAAAGTCCCAATATGTCACATGGTGCCACCGTGATGACGCGGGTTTGACAACTCTGCATTAGTTCAACCAATCATTATCCATGACTCAGTTCAACATTGAACTAAGTTGCTTTCATGTGAAAAAGTACCGCTGGATTCACTAGAACTTAATTCAGGGGAAAAAATGCAGCATTGGTCTTCAGATATCCTCTGAAGATGATGCATATGTGATATATGTTTATACAGTTCTTATACATTTACACAAATTCTTCCTCATTAAGAACTAACACAAACATTTTTCAGCTATTCAGCTATTTCCTTGTCCTCCTTTAATAATCCTTTCAGCTATCTGAGGGACCACTTAGTTCTGTCAGGTCATATTCTAATAATTTTTGAAAGATCACAATTTAAGAATCTTTTAGTACCCTTCTATAAAGCACAGAATTTTTGTTTCCACTTATTAGGTGTCCAACACAAGGAAAGTTATCTAAACTTCCATTGTTGAAAATTTAAGGAATCTCTAATTAGTAATGCATCATTACATTCTTATTGAATGCATATTGTCAAATCAGAGCTACATTGCATGAAGTTCAGGTAATTCAATTTGGCAATTTGCTTAATCTCCCAATGCATTTCTGCTGAGATTGTACGTAACTGCAATAGTGCACATTGTGGATTTGTTGAAAAAGACTCTATTTACCATTGATGTATCTTTCTGTTGCTTTAATGTAGTACTCCAAACAACTACCTTTCTGAATAGTCTCAGAAGCGAGTTAATGACAGCAGACTTTGATTTCAAGTCTTACCTCTTAAAGGTGATGCCCCCAGATGCAATTCCCTGTGTTTCTGGGTGATAATATGGAGTCCAAGGTGGAGTGGAAGGTCCATCAGTGCCATACCTCAAAGCCTTAACAGGACTGGTGAAATGCAGGACTTTTTGAATTTTCCTTAATTATTATTTTTTTAAATCAAGTAAAACAGACAAGAGTTCTGCCAGTTCCCTTTTTACTCAAGGGATAGGAAAAATGGTAAAATGAAGGTGCTTTCTTCCAGTCTTATCAGTCTGCCACTGAATAAGAAAGTGTCAGATACAAAGAGAGTTGAAAAAAGAGATAATCCATCAGGGTTCTTGATGGAAACCATGTCAACAAGGGAACCCATCAATTAAGGACTGTGATAAGTATAGCCTAGACCTGTGTTTTTCAGCCTTAACAACTTTAAGATGTGTGGATTTCAACTCCCAGAATTCCACCAGCCAGGAATTCTGGGAATTGAAGTCCACATATCTTAAATTTGCAATGTGCTGCTTTATACAGAACACTGGGCCTTTCCTGTGGCCATTTCAGGCATGAGAATCAAGCAGCTTAAAATTGAAGTAGGAAAGAGTCTTAAATAAAAAATGGAAAGGGTTGGTCAGTGTTATTTTATAGCACTGCTGCTAATCTATTGTGTTTTTAAGCTGTCCTGGGAAAACTTTAAATACAAACAAAAACAGGCAATAATTCTTGCCTAAGGAGGGAAGAAAAAAGAGCTAGAAGGAACAATATGATTATAGTAAAAGTTGTTAATGATCCATTTCCTTTTCATAACCATTTTACATTGATTACACAGCACACGGATACTGTTGTATCAGAAAACCATAGCTCACCACAGCATTCTCATTTCTGTCAGCCTGAATTTATGGTTAGTTTCCTTCCATTTTATCTAGATATGCAAGACACAGGACAGAATGTCTTGGCTACGGAGACTGGTATTAAATTTGTAGAAAAATTAGAAAGTCCCGCTGTGTTATCAACAGTGAAGGAACAATTAACATACTAATGCAAGTTAGACCCAGACTTGTATGTGTCATACAATGGCTTGCATGCAACAGATTGCCTATCAACTTATTCATACAGGGAACAGCTTTACAAAGGATTTCTAAAGTCAAGATTTTAAGGTTTTATGGAAAGCTAAAAGGGTAGGGCAGGGAGATGCCAGACTCAGAGGACAAGATGTCCCATAAGCCAGGGACTGCCACGGAAAAGGCACACTTTCTAGCTTCCATTAGAAGATAATACTTCAGGGAGGGATCCAGGAGCGTGCCGACCCTATCTGACCTGGTAGGATAGATAGATGTCCTTACGGAGAGTCAGTCCCAAATTTACCTTAACAAGTGATAGGATACTGATTCTTTGGAACCAAATCTGTTTCAAAGGAAGTTTTTTGTCACCATTGTTAATGACAGTATTAGCAGAACATCTAGCATGCAATAGTATTCAGCTTGGTGAACAAAAATAACCACACCAGATAAGGCCAATATAATCCATTTTCATTTATTTATCAAGTGGTCCACACATGAATACTTGCAATAGCTTGTCAAAGATATGAATAAATATTATTTTCTTTGTTTACAGAAAACTAGAATTATCACTGCAAAGTTTAATATCCATTTTCTTTTATTAATCATTAAAGCTAAGATGATGAAAGTTCTTACAGGGTAAAAGAGGCTCCATGTTATGAAAATCTAATAATTCCAAAAGCTGATATCAATTTAACAAGCAATGTTTATGGCAATGTCAATAATATTGTAACTGATTATGTAACAGGAAGTAGCAAACTCTTCAGTCCTAGGAAATAGTTTTGCCTGAATCTATTCTAAATATAATTACAGATTTTTTTTTAGAAAAAAAGAGAAAGAAAATCTGTGTGAGATAACTGCCAACAGAATTTATGATACTCTTTTCAGCAAAATAATATCTAAAATATATGTTCATAAATCAAGAGAGAAGGATATTCAGTCTTTGTCTGAGATTATCAATAAAGCAAACCTCAGTTATACTGTCTAGTGCAACACAAATGGAACATAGGAAAGTAAACAGACCTTTATGTAAATAATTTCTTCATATAATGATGTATAACCTTTCAACAATGAAGCCTGCTGACTCAAGAAATACTGTAATATATCAAGACAGTACTCAATCCCCATACCTGATTTATGGGTTTTACTATTCAAATATACAATATTCAGATATTGTAGAAGAAAGCCCTGAAAATGACTGCCCAAAATGACAGCTGGAAGTAGTCATGGTGAGACTCCCAAAGGTGCTTTTTCCAGATGCAACTGGACTTTCTTGCTTTTTCTTCTGAAGACGTTTCGTTTCTCATCCAAGAAGCTTCTTCAGCTCTGACAGGATAGTGGAGATTTATATTCCTTGCAGACAGCTGGTAATCTGCATCCTTTTAGAGCAGGGCTGTCAAACTCCCAGCCCACAGGCCAGAAGCATCACATGCTGGCCATGCCCCCCCTGGTTTAGTGAAGGGGGAAAAAGTCCTGGTATGTCACGTGATGCCATCATGACAATGTGAGTTTGACACCCTGTTTTAGAGGGTCGTTGAAGCACCCGAAGGTTTATCTGTGTCCTCAGGGTCACCCGAGTAGTACTCCTGGTTCCTGTAGTGTGCAATTTTGCTCTGGAAATCCATTCCTACTTCCACACCATTCAAAGGGTGTTCATCCCAAATTCTACGGCTAAAAGTCTGTAGAGATTCTCAGTCATCCAGGTCATGGTTGTCCAAAAGGTGCTTTTTCAGGATGTAACTGGATTTTCTTGTTTTTTCTTTTGAAGATGTTTCGCTTGTCATCCAAGAAGATTTGAGCTGAAGAAGCTTCTTGGATGAGAAGTAAAACATCTTCAAAAGAAAAAAAACAAGAAAGTCTGAGCTGAAGAAGCTTCTTGGATGAGAAGCAGAACATCTTCAAAAGAAAAAACAAGAAACTCCAGTTGCATCCTGGAAAAGCACCTTTGGGACAACCATGATCTTGATGACTAAGTAATCTCTACAGACTTTTAGTCATGGTTAGAATTATCCAGAGACCTATAGAAGAAAATATTTATAGTTCAAAGTTGAACTGTGGACTCATTGGTGCTCTCTGAGCTTGGTTGTTTGCTTGCAGATGTTTCATTACCCAACTAGGTAACATTTTCAGTGCTGGTAAGTATGGGGTTCGCTTTCTGTTTATATATAGTAGCTTGCCTTGCCAGTGTTGCTGGGGGTC
Source organism: Pseudoxyrhopus heterurus (assembly GCA_032468235.1). NCBI lineage: Eukaryota > Metazoa > Chordata > Lepidosauria > Squamata > Pseudoxyrhopus > Pseudoxyrhopus heterurus. The sequence goes on from JANHJO010003009.1 coordinate 47,969, forward strand.
TGATTTTCTCCTTGGTAGTTCCTTGCTACACATGTTGAAAATTGTATTGAAAGAATAGTGGATCATCTGTTATCTTTTTTAGTTTTACTCAACTTTTCATTTCTATTCCCTAGAGAGAGAGAGGGAATTTTTCCCAAGCTATTTTTTTCCTCTCCATCACAAGTGACATAGCTTTAAATACTCTTAAAATGTTAATTGGTATGTGGAAAAATAAATCTGTGATATAATCCCTGAAAAACAAGGAACTATTAATCGAATTTATCTTTGTGTTTTAAGGTACTGTAGATCTCCAAGTTACATTTTTTTCAATTCAAAACATTTTCTCTTCTCTTCCTGTTTAGTGTTTCTTTAACTAAAACAGAACTATGCATAGGAATTGTTATCTACTGTGGTGACTAACCTACATGGTCCATTAATATGAAGATTAATTGTTTTATTTAAGATTAGTTAAAATGGATGATAATTTATTTATTTATTTATTTTATTATATTTGTATGTCGCCCAACTCCCGAAGGACTCTGGGCGGCTCACAACAGTATAATATAAAACAATATAAAAACAATACAAATCTTAAAACACATTCTTATAAAATAAAATAGGCAACATACTCCATTCAATCTAGATCTCACAAGATCTTATACTGAGTGAGGTCATCGGTCGCAGGCCTGCCGAAAAAGCCAGGTTTTTACAGCTTTCTGGAAGGCCATCAGAGTGGGGGTGGTCCTGACCTCCAGGGGTAACTGGTTCCAGAGAGCCGGGGCTGCCACAGAGAAGGCCCTCCCACATGGGCCCGCCAGCCGGCACTGCCTGGCTGACGGAACCCGCAGGAGGCCGACTCTGTGGGATCTAACAGGGCGCTGGGACACATGTGGTAGGAGGCGGTCTCGAAGAATATCACACTTTATAATCTTAAAAGGAATGAGAAGGAATATTATCCACAATCATTCAATGATTAAACCCAGGAAAGCATCATTTCTACATATGAGGTGCATTTCCCCAAGACTGTCACAGTCATAAGTGATGAGACTTAAAATATGTATAAGCCAGATGTTTACCTTGCAGTTGTTTTGGTTTAAAAATGGTACAGAACAAACCCTAAACGTTTTCTCAACCTATTGTGAAGTAATTTTTCCCCAAGAATGAAAGACAACATAGACTAGCTTTCTGAAGCAATTTAAAAATAAAATATGTTAAAGAAGAGGAGTTACTTCAGGAAATGCGCACAGAAATTTGTGAAGTGACAAAGGTATTTCTGCAAACATTATTGTCATTAAATTAACAACATCCAAACAAAACCCAATTTCAGTTTTTGCTACTGCATATTGTGACCTTCTTACCTTTTTACCACAAGCTTTAGAAACTTGTGCGAGCCTTTCACCAAGCAGATTGCCTCTTGCCTGAAGCCAGAGAGGTTAATGTCATTGATGCTGACAATCTCATCTCCAGCCAGCAATTTATCCACAGCTGCAGCTTTGCTACCTTCTTCAATCTGAAAAATATAAATGAGAAAAAAATTAACTGTCAACTCTGTTTACATAGGTTATGAAAAAACACTTATATTCTGCCTGTTTATCTTATAGAAATCCATCGGCCAACTTGACAATAATGTATAAAAGAAGCATTTTATTTATTTAATTTATTTCTCACTAACAAGTGACTCTGGGAGGTGAAAGGAAAAGGACAGAAAAGGCATCCAAACTGGAAGCTACAAAGACACTGTGGTTAAATTTTCTTGCCCAAAACATAATCCCTTATAACACCATTTTAAGAAGTAAAATTCATATGCAGTTACTTTCTCCACCTAGGCAGCAATTCCAAATTTAAAATGCTATAAATCTCCGTGTCCATCACAGAAAGTTGGACATTCATCCCACTATAAATATTCCCACAAATCAAATTGCACTTATCTTATTGGAATTAAGCATCAATTAGATCACAATTCAATCAAAACTTATCCCATCATTGATATCAAAATGCTGACAATGAGAGCATGAGTTACTGAAGCCAAGTTGTCATTCACTGAGTGTATCAGCCAGAGCTGGGAAAAGGCCCCTCTAGTCACGGCCTCCAGGTGCTCTTTAAACAGGAGCTAATACCTAACAATTTGGGAAACACTGCTATATGGAGAAAAAATGATATCTGGAACAATACAAGGAACTACATTTAATGTGTTAGTTCTCTATAGGAAAAAATAATACAACACAGACATTTACCCCATTTCCTACTAGTCCTTGTAATTGTTACATTTTTTTCTTGCTTCTGATAATTTTTTGCTTCATTCTGAAACACACCATAATACATATATATTTGCCTGAAAGAGGGTGGGCAGAACTGTTTATTGCCATACACCTCAACAAAGACTGTTGCACAACTGCCTTTTTGAATTTAATAATAAATATAACATTTGAAGTAAAGCAGCATTTGTTCTTTCTTCATAATATTTACCAAACAGACTAAGAAAGAACTTCTGAAGGAAACAACAAACCGAACAAAAGCAAAAAACGAAGTCATCGGTTGGAAACTTGTTTCCAGAACAGAAAGTGGAATTTCAGTAATTTATATGAAAACATGAAGAACTGTAGTACAACCTATTAGAAAGAAATATTACTTCTACACTTTCTTAAACTATCAATTATAGAAATACTCTTAGATTTAAAAAAACAACAATTTCTATAACTTATCTATAAACCTAATATAAAAAAGTCACAAAATCCAGAGAATGGATAAGGACTGCAAGAGAGAAGTTACATGGCTTTTAAAAAATGTGTTCATAATTGAAATTCCAGCTCCAATGTAAATCTAATCTTTTACATATTTTATGCTTTTTAAAAAACATTTTTGTATGATTTACTGATACACTATTTTATTCCAGACAAAGTCAAAATACAAAATATAACAAACCTTTTACATGATTATTTTGGACATGTTTGTGGTTTTATATTTTTTGCTGTATATTGCCTGGAATCACCTGTGACATGGGTAGCCATAAAAATTTAGTAGATAAAATAAAACTCAAAACTTGCAGACTTGTCAACATTAAAATTTTGAAATACTGTAATTTATTTTGCATGCTGATTTTAGAAACTGTACTTGTGATTGCAAAATATTGTTTTATATATTTAAAGTATAATTAATATAGTTAATAAGTAAATTAAAAAGATTTTAAAATCACTTGCTATTATTCATACAAATTTACTTTAAAATTTCTGGCAATACTGTCCTTGTGATCAGCAAGAAGTTCATGATAACTCTAAATTATTGAGAGAATAACACATTTCAAAATATTTCAGGATTTTCATATGAGCCATGGTGGTGCAGTGGTTAGAATGCAGTGCTGCAGGCTACTTCTGTTGACTGCTGGCTCCCTGCAGTTCGATTCTTTCTGGCTCAAGGCTGACTTATTCTTTCATTCTTCTGAGGTCAGTAAAATGAAGACCCAGATTGTTCGGGGCAATATGCTGACTCTGTAAAACTGCTTAAAAAGGGCTGTGTAGCACTGTGAAGCAGTATACAAATCTAAGTGCTATTGCTATATGAGATTTGTGAGATTTTCAAGGTGATATTAGAGCATCCATCCATTTAAATGTATTTTATAACAATTATACTCTAGTTGTTATATTTTTAAACACTTGTATTTCAACATTTTTTCTAGGATTTCAAAGCAACCAGATACATTAATTATACCTGAAAATATTAGTAGCAACCACAAATAATCTTAGTGAATTAATTATATATTTGGGCTTAGAGTTTGACACATTGCTAAAGGCCTTAATATTCAATCTCAATATTATCAATAATTTTATTATCTATTAACATATACCTAGGACTGAGAAACTAATATCCTTAAATTAAAATGTCCTTCATATCTTTCCTCCAAATCCTTTCTAATCGATTAACTTCTTGACATTCTCATGCACAAAACTGAATTATTCATTTTGAGAAAAAACAGTCTGTGCAACAAAAAAATAATGTCCTCTTTTGGCATTAAATACAAACTATATAACCATCTCAAAGTACTATAGAATGTAGTTTTACAATGAAAAAAAGTCTTCCAGGAATGAAATGGCAAACCGAAGACTGTTCCATAAAACATGGAGCTGATGATTGTGGCAGAAGAAAGAGCTGGAGAGTATATCAGGTCTTTGTAATTTGTCTTGGGACAAGGAGAAGACTTGAGATTATCAACGTGCTCCAAACAGTTGGTCCTTATGAGGAGACTGTAAGACAATAGTCCCTGCAGGTTTAGAGGGAATAGCCATCTTGCTCAAATCATGGTTGGCACTATTAAAAGGATACTGGTTTTGCATACTTCCTTTCTAATAACTTTCGGAAATAACTCCTTTTCAGCTATTATGAAACTTTGTATTGACAAGTTTTACAACACTGGGTAATTTTTTTCAATTCTTAGTGAACGACATTCAAAAAGAGCTGCGGCAGTGCAGTGGTTAGAACGTAGTATTGCAGACTACTCTGCAGACTTGCCGATCAGCAGTTTGGCTGATCGAATCCCACCAGCTCCAAGGTTGACTCAGCCTTCCATCCTTCTGAGGTCGGTAAAATGAGAACCCAGATTGTTGGGGGCAATATGCTGATTCTGTAAACCGCTTAGAGAGACCTGTAAAGCACTGATAAGCAGTATATAAATCTATTGCTATTGCTATAAAATACAAATTTAATGGCTTAAAATGTTTTTGGAATAAATAGCAAAAGGGGGATTTAAAAAAAAGATACAAATAGACTAAGGGTACAAATAAATCTAAAAGGAGATTTTGGAATTGATTTTAAAGAATATTTCCTGTAGGAAAATGTTTTTGTTTTGATGTTTTTTTTTTAAAGAAGATAAAACTTCAAAAATTGGATGCCAGAGGAAAGTAGAACGAATGAAAGATTAGGAAGAAGAATGGTTAAATTCAACTGATAGGAAGAAGCAAATTATTTTAACACTGGACGCATTGAAGAATATTTTTGGACCCTGAAATTAATTTTGTCTGCCTGTATAGAAAAGTATGTTATAGAAGTGGAACGAGTTTTACCTGACATGGTTGAGACTGATTTTGAAGTGGATTTAAAAATGAGAGGCTACAAGAATGAACTGCAAAAAGATGTTACACTGGACATACAACCGTTACAAGCTGTTATAATAATTAAAAAGAATATTAACAAACCAAGAGAGTGGCTTGGATAATTTTCCAATAGGATTTAAAAAAGAGTCTTGTTAAAGCTTTGAAGAATTTTGAAGAGGGAGGGGCAAAGAAAATATAAAAAGAAATCAACTTCTAGGACATCTTAAAGGGAAGATTTGAAGGCATTAAAGATCAAGATTATTACAAGTGAAAAGAAGGAATATAAATCAAATATGGTTTATTTAATCAAGGTTAAAACAGATATGTTGTTATCTCTAGCATCAGGATTGTTATCCTGACATCTCTAGCATCAGGATGTTATCCTGACATCAGGACTGAAACAATGAGGCTTTAAGGATTTGTTTACACAGATAAAAGATGGCTATGGGAAGAAGAGGCTATTTGCTGTATTTTAAGAGAAAGTGATAACTTTCTCTTACAATTGTTCATACTTTTGGTGATGAGAGGGGAGTCATTTCTTTTTATATTTCTTTTTCTTTACCGTATATTTATTTTTTCTTTACTATATTTTATTTTTTCTTTCTGCATCTTTAAAAAATGTATTAGTTTTTATTATTATATTTGTAATTTTTAATAAATAAACTATAAAAATTCAGCTTTCTGTAAATATACAACTGTCCACCAGGGTTATTTGTAAAAGACCATATTGAAAATAAAATTTCATGTGCTGTGTCTCAGCCAAAGCTAGAAAAAAGATTAGATTTGTAAATCAGCAGCTATTACACTGATAATACAATACCTTCATGAACTGAATAGACACTGATAATATGTTAGGATGGATGTATCAAAGAGTAGGCAAATCTAATATCAACAAAATTGAAGTTGAGATATAAATGTTAATTTCAATAGATGTTTTGAAAAAATGCAGCAGATATTATGCCTAAAACACATTTCTGGACATGGAAATTCCTGGTATACATTCATGATTTGTTGTAGGTTTACTGATAAATGAGTTGTTACCATTAATTATCAATCAAATTAATGCTCCCTTAGTTCCAGAAAGCTTTCTACAAGCTTAGAAAGTAACTTATTTATGTTTCTGTATTTTACAAATTTAGTCTTACCCAGCATTACATTTATCTTAAATTATTTTTGAATTTATCATTTCATAAAACGCTGTACATTGAAACCAGGAGTATGACAGAATTTTCTGAAATAAACTCACCTGGATTCATGCATGAGAGTCCCAAAGCTATTTATTAAAATGGCTAGAAACAATTCTAAAGCTTTTTAATCACTGATGAAACTAAATATGACATGCCATGTACAAAGAAAGCTGATTTCTGAACAGAGTTGAAGCAAAATGCTATAAATCCTTAAACCGATGAAGGGAAGGTTGGTAAACACTCTCCAAGGGGAAAAAAACTCCATTAAAGAATAATGTAGAACATTCCAAGAATAGTTACAAATCTATTTTCAAGCGCTGACAATATACAAGGAACAGGAGGAAAGGGAATCATGTCTCAGATTTAAACAAATAAAAGAGGAATAGAGATGCTGCAGTCTCAAAAACAAAACAAAAAGACCCATTTGCTGATCAGCTTTCATTGTTAATGCAAAAATGTCCACATTCCTATAATGACACCTGTATGAACAAGCAGGCTATGTCACACATTATCTGGTGTCATGTGGAATGATGACTTTGTATCAAGTTATAGTCCTTGGAGAACTCACAGTTTTGTTTCTTTTCATTAATATCTTATGCTGGAAAAAGATCTTTAATTGTCAGCTTTGCTTTGTTATCAGACATAAATGACCTCAACTCTACTTCACTAACATCTTTTACAATTAAAAATAGATTTAGGATATCTGGCCTAAGTGTTAGTGTTACTTTTTTCAATGGACAAAATCTAGATCTTTCTTCCAATTTGCTCCTTTTCGGTTTGGATTCAATTCTTAGAATTGGCTTTGTTGGTGCTAGCTGGGAATTTGGACAATAAAATCCCAACACCTACAGATAGGCAATATACAACTCTAATAAACAAACAAACAAATATTAGGAAGAGGAAATGTTGATTTAAAATGATTGTTCCCATCTTGTGTGAACTAATTTGGGTGGCATATTAACAAGATGAATATTATAATTAAAGGACATCATAAATTGGAAAAAACTATTTACAGTTGCTTAAGCCCACACATCTTAAACTTGTTGGGTTGAGAAACACTGCTCATTTGTTTTTTCCCAAATATGTAACTCTACTATCTTGCTTCTTTGGAGATTGTGGATGATCTTACACTTAGACTGAATAAATGTAGTGGAGATACGGTATGTAGTGTGTGTGTGTGTGTGTGTGTGTGTGTGTGTATCACATATGGAGCTGCTGTGGCTCACTGGTTAAAAGCAGTATTGCAGTCTACTCTGCAGACTTTCAGATCAGCAGTTTGGCTGATCG
>JANHJO010003009.1:58842-72609 GCA_032468235.1 Pseudoxyrhopus heterurus
ATCATGCCATTTGGGCTCATCCAGCTGTCTGGAGTTGTATAATTGTAAAACAAAGGAAAAATGAAATAAAATCATAAGCATAGCACAATCATGGGATTTTTTGTTCACTTAATAATTGTGTTGCTTAAAGACCAGGTTGCTGTTCCAACTGTGGTTGCTAAGCAAGGACTACCTGTATTCATATCCCTATCCACCAAAACACTGACCACTCTGATTATAGCAATAGGGTATTTGTCATGTCCAACCAAATTTATGTTATATAGGTCAGCAATCAGCAAGGATAACTTTGTTAGCAATCTCAGTTATAGCTACCATGGTGTAAGTGATGATATAGTCCAAAAAGAAAGGGTGGAATTTAATTCAACAATTCAGTGATCTCTTTACAATGCTAAAATCCTAGCTCTCAACAGGTGGATCTTTTGCAGTTCTTCTAACACAGCATATCTGATGTTATCGCAAACTGATCTGATTACTTACAGGACAAATAGAAAATAAATGGTCTTGAGGAGTTATGCCATTTAAACAACTGAAAAGCTAACTTAAATTAACAGCCTAGACAGAAATTATAAAGAAATTGTTGCGAACCTTTAAAACTGAAAGCTCAAATTGTGAGCTATATATCTCTTTATAGAAACACAAGCTATTATCTAAATTTGAGTAGTTAATTTATAATATTAATCTCCTTGGCAGTATAAAGTTACATGCAAGCATTTTCTCTGAGGAAACAAGATACTAAAGATCCCCTCCCTGCATGCTCTTTAGGATAATTAACTAGATTAGAAATTAATGGACAAAGCTTCTCAATTATATATGAGGTAGGAGCTGTTAATTTGTTTAGCTGGGAAATCTATCTGCCACTTTTTGAAAATAGAAAAAATAGGTCAACTTTAGTTTTACTTTAAAAAAAACCTGCCTAACAATGTTTCATCACTACATCTATAAAATATGCATAACAACTTTGGATTGTAACATTTTTTTGTTAATGTCTTTCTATGCATGTATTTTAAATATGGAAGCGCACTGGCTTTCTACTTTGGGTCTGATCACATTTAATTAACAAAATAATGTTTAATAGAAGTAACAATTCTGTTATTTATTCATTTACAGTCCAAGATCAAATGACAAAATTTAAAATATATCACACCATTAATACAACATATATATAGAAGGGGAAAAAACTATATAAAATTATTCATTAGAGGTGCCAAAAGGTTTCTACAAGGAAAGGCAATAAATAAAAAAAAATGCTAATGCTTTCAAAACACTGTGAGATGCTTTGGTCATATAGAGAGAATAAATGAGAATAAAATTGCAAAACAAATATATTAAGGAAGAATGAATGGACTGAGAAGGTGAAGACTGAAAAAGCTGGAGTTAAATGGAGTTATATCAAAATGCAAAAGATGAAAGTATAAAGAACAAAAGGTAATGTATGAAGTAGTATAAGGTAGACATGATGTAAGTAGGAATGAAAATTATGAGGGGATATGATGAATAGTGTTAGTTTATAATAAATGAACTATGATTTTTTTCTTATTTATTTGGCTTAATATTAATTACTCTTTTTCTGCACTCCATATAACAGTACTTACCCTAAAAGGGAACAGCATGAAAAGTATGTAAGTATGTTTATCTCACGATATTCAATATTATTATATTAATTAAACAAGGAGAAAAGTATGCATGGCAGTAATTCAAAGGTGTGAAGCATGAACATACTGTATCAGATATTCATAAAACAAAAGATTAGCAAAATATAGTTATATTACAGTGGAAATTTTTATATGAAATATTAATACAATGCAGACATTTCATTCGGATAGGTTCAGCTAAGCTTTAATTTATTTAAATAGTAATAGTGTAATCTGATCCATATGTATTTGAAAGCCTGCTAGATATAACAGAAAGTTACTTGAAAAAATGTATGTAGGATTTTAGTAATGTGAAAAACAAATTAGTTTAGAGCTGATTGTTGTCATATATTGCTGAAAGCTATTTATACTTAAGGTATCTCTTTCTATAAACAACTTGTTAGAATCTAGGTGCAGTCAGATCAATTTTTATTTTTAAAAAAGCAACCTTGACTGTAACAGTTGCACAAATGAGAGCAGCTTTGAAAAGTTTGAGCTCACTAGCAAGAGCAGCCTAACCGGAAAAGCATCTTTACATTACTGAAAACATATTTGATTGTGAGATAGTCAGTTCCACTTAAATTGTCTTCTGGTTGTTAATAATATCAGTCAAAAGGAATGGGGGTAGTGCACTACTTTCTTGTAATTCAGTACAAAGTTATAAACAAATAACAATGTTTTGCATTTTAAAGCCTTGGAGAAAAAAAGATACTACTTAAATCGGCCCTATTCTTCCAGTAAGAATTGAGGACAGATTTGTAAAGAATTGAGGACAGATTTGTAGTTGCAAAACAACCTTATAAAGTAGAATAATATGAGAATATGAGTGATCTACCCAATATAAAGTTGATAGACTAAAATGTGAAATGTACATTATTCAAACACCATTCATAACCAACTTTTGTGGTGGGATACAGTTTGGATTCCCCGGAGAAAGGGGTTGCATTCCAGAGAGCAAATAAACATTTGCAAGATTCTTTATTATTCAAAATATTCACAGCCCTTTTAGCTATCTTCGTAAATCAAGGTTGCAAAAAATATGGAACATGGCAGTATGTGGCTTCCTATTCTCTCTTTTGTGGCTTACAAAATGGAAGTAGCCAAAATAAGGAAGACTGTTTCAGTACTCATTGGAACTTTGTAAAAGTGCATGCCTTAAATATCACAGAGACTTACATCACATAGTTCACCTCTTAAAGTCCCAGATCCTCCTACCGAAACTGGTGTGGCCATGACTAGTGCATCCTTATTAAGTAATGATAGCTACTTGGTTGAAGGAGCATAAGTAAAGTTTCACTGATATAATTATGGCCATGAAATACCAATTGACTTTGAATTAGTTCAGCCTCCAGGGTCAGATGGAGCACAACCGAAGTTCTGAAGGTGTGGCCAAACCACTACTGCCGTTGCAAAATCCCTGCTATATGAAATATAAGACTGGAGAAGGAAAATATCTTTTAAAAATGGAGAAGGCAGGATTTGGAGAGCTACAGATTAGAAGATATAACAATGATACTTGGGAAGATTCTATAGCAAGTCATAGTGCTTTATCTGTAAGTATGTGAAAATAGTAAAACTAGAAATCATCATGTGTCTACAAAGACAAGTCTTGCCAAACTGAACTTACTTCTTTTTAAACCAGGCAATTTCTTGGGCAAATATGAGAATGCTGTGGATGTAACCTACCTTGATTTCAAAAAGGTATTTAACAAAGTACCCCACAATGCTCTGCTTAGCTAGCAGCATGGTATACCTATTAAGGAGTTAGAAATATTGCCAAAATAATACTAATGGATTCCAATCAAAAGGATGTACCAGATGGAATCCCACAGAATTCGCCCATGGGACCGAAACTTTCATACTTTTACGAATTAGTTAGGTGAAGTAGTTAAAGAATTTACAAAAACCTTACTGAAATAATCGACAGTGATTTTTATAAATTAAACTGCACACACACGCATACACAGACACGTTGGAAGAAATAACTATCTGGTTCAGTTCCAAGCCAGGAGAAAGGCACTGGAGATAAAATGGAGCCTGGAGGCTGATTGGAAAGAGGGTCCATTTATTGATGAACAGAACCACGTCTGTAGTTCTGCTGCAGTTGACCACATGGAGTTGAGAGTGGGGGGTATTTATATCTTCTCTTGGGCTTTGCACCTTGAACTTCCTGTTCCTGTGCAAGAACATTTTTTCTACTGGCTGTTGTCAGACTCCCATGGGGCCATGTACAAATCCTAGGAGTTTGTCTGAGCTAAGTCTGGTTGAAGTTTGAACTGTTGGGAGTGGTGCAACCAAGATGATGCAATGAAGGGACTTTGGGCAATTCCTATTGTGGCTGAGGGCTAATCCTACCTTTGTTGGATCTTGGGTGAGGGTATGAATGCTTATGAATACAGCTAGCTATCTCTTTATCTCTTAAGTGCTGATATCTGCTGAGGGCTATTAAGAAAAGTGGGGGCTGCTTTCCAAGAGCATTTTTCTCCATTCCTCATCCAGGGAAATACAATATTCTGCCTTTTAAATATTTCTCAAAATATTTCATTCTTCTAGGAGAGGGATGGATGCTAACTTTCTACGCATGTATGTATACACACACACACACACACACACACACACACACACACACACTGTACAGATATATCAGAGTCAGATCCCACCTCATTTATTGTGAATTGTTCTAAGCAAAAGATTTTAAGCTGGATTCAGATAAACTGAAACAAGAGCAAAACAGAAATTGAAAAGCATAATTAATGGATAATTAATGATAGGGAGACAAATCTAATGGAGTGGGGATGAGGGAAATGGACACGTTACTTTTAAGAAAAGATAACTAAGAGGGATATAATAACATTTTTAAAATACCTAAACATATCACACAGGAAAAGATGAAGGATGTGTCTCTACTTGCCCTGACAAGACTTTTCTCCCAAAGATACTGCCTTTACTTCATTCCCAGACCTTGACTTAGAAGGGCTTAAGAAATCCTTAGCTACACTAATACAATTAGTTTCTTCCTTATTCTGACATTGTCAGGCTGCCTCAAAATGGGACCTTCATTTTGCAGGGAAGTCAGATTATTGTCAATGTCTAAAAACAGAAGCTATAGAGGCTAGATAGGAAAGAGTGATAAGCATTATACATTTCTGCAGACTTAAGGATGGGTTGGTAGTTTATAATTTGGTATTGGGGAAAAACCCAAATACCATTTTTTTATTATTCAATAATGCAGAACAATTAAACTTTTTGCATTATACAAAATGATAGAAAGATAGAATCTCTGATAGTCTGACAGCATAACCAATGTCCAAAAAGAAGAAGAAGGAATTAAGCATTTAGGAATCAAACAATTATTTAAAGAAGTGATCTTAAAAATAAATTGCTTACTACACAGGACCACATAATATAAGAAAACCTATTTTAAAACTTCACCTAATTTTGCTTTGGTTTTCCTTTATTTTTTTCAATATAGTCATACCTGTATTTTACAGTACAAATCTTTTTTCTTTTAAGAATATATAACACTACCAACATTATCATATTCTACTCTTGTGTAACAGTATTTTTCGAGGAGTATATATAAGTACTTTGATAGTCCTTTGATTAATATGAAAAAAGCATTACTTATGGGAGTAATCTAGTATTCTTTCCAAAATTCTTTTTTTAATAAACAGCTCAATAAAACTCAGAGCATTATATTTAGTTTACAATCATTTAAATAAATCACAGCAATTAAACTTTAATATCTCATGATCAGTATAATTAAATCTGCTACACTGCAAATAACAAAAAGTATAATCAGGCCTTTGTTTCTGTATTCCATACTACTGCAAAACAAATAAATATATACACCTTTACTTTGATTAACATTTTGAAATAAGGACTTTTTTTTAAAGAACAGCAACTGGGCAAAGTTTACTTTAAGCATAGAAGGGAAACCCAAATAAAATATGATTCAATATTTTTATCACAAAACAATCAATTTAAATATAATCATATGAATTAGGAGAACATTGCTGCATTCTTAGCATTCCAAACAGAATCTGGTCTGGTCCTTGCAGCAATATAAATTGACCAGTCCTAGTTGAGGAATATCATTTCCTGTTGAGTTACTTCACGTTTCAGGCTCTATAAAACAGAAGATTTAATGCTGACAAAATATTGTTTTGGTTGACTATGAACATTCTAAAATGATTCTCAATTCAGCAACACTGATCCTCTGCTTTAGCAGCTTTATTCAAACCCACTACCTGAGACACACATGAAAGAGATGCTTGGGTGAAACTCTTTCTTTTATCCAGAGGAAAGAAACAAATGCTTCTGCCTTAGGCTCATCTTGATAACCCAGAATCTTTCCCAACCTGAGACAATAAACTCATAGGCTATATAAACTTTCTGATCCAAACTTAGACGCTTGTTCTGTTTTATGAAAATCTCCTATTGACTAAACTACAATCCTGTGAGTATACAATGCATAGTATCCTCAAGAACTAATTGCCGTTGTTTTGTCTATACAAAACAATGGTCCTGTAGGTTATTGTGATTATCTAGGGTTTCAAAAGATTTTAGACAGACCAATCCTGAATTTAGGTTAAATATTCAAAACAGAAAGCTGCCCTTAGCTAATTTTAGAAATTATCCAAGTTTTTAGAAGCTAAGAAAAAAGTCCAAAGAACATATATCTTGAGTGCCCTGTTTATTTTCTCAAGCTGATAGTAATTATCTCAAAAAAGTATTCCAGACAAAGCAGAACTAATGTAAATGAATTAAATATGAAATTTAAAGTTCTTAAGAATCTGAAAGGGCAAACAATGGCAATTCTGGATAACACATTCCAACAATTTAGTCCAGACTTCTTACAAATAACATCTTCTTTAATTCTTTGAAAAAAATACTGTATATTTAAATCATCCAACGCACATACTGATATTGAGAATAGGGAATTTTCAAACGCATCTGCATAGAATTATAAAATTAAGTGTTTAAACCTTTGATTAGTACAAAGCTTAATGCCCATGTCTTTCAAGAAGAGAAAATGTACAATTTTCAGAGTAAAATTATCTCATAATAAAAGTTTATTAATGTATTTATTAGATTTTTATTCTGCCGTTATTATTTTTATAAGTAACTCAAGGTGGTGACCATATATAATAATCCTTCCTCCTCCTATTTTACCCCACAACTACTCTGTGGAGTGGGTAGGGCTGAGAGAGAGTGACTAGTCCAAAGAAACTCAGCCGTTTCTAGGCCAGAACCTTCACCACTGCATCAAACTGGCTCTCCTTTTAATCATGTGAACAGGGGTCGAAGTTCTGTTTCTGTCACCAAATGTTCCAAATTTCAGTGCTACTGCCTTTAATAAATTACAATAAATTACTAAAAATTTTGTCACAGGATAGTCATTAGAATTATCATATCAATATATTTCAAATATTTTTGGTAATTCCATATTTAGACACTTATAATTTATAATTAATGTATATTAATCATGAAGTAACACTGATTTTTCCACACTTATTTTATTCCATAAACTTCATGGAATGTTTTTTATTTATTTATTTTTATTTATTTTTATTCATAAACATTTTGAATACAGTATATTGTCAGGGCGTATCATTGATAGAGGAAAAACAAGAAAAAAAAGAAATAGTAACATATATACTAATAACAATAGCAATGGTGCAACAGAAATTTTTTAACTAAATTTATCTTTATGGTAGTTTATTTATAATCCTGTTGGTTATATTGGCATATTTATAGTTATAAACCATCTTTATGTTTAATTCATACGTAACAATAATCTTTTATCTAATTTCTATCTCTTATCTCTAACCACTCATAAAATCTATCTCATGTTGAGTAATATTCTGTATCTCCTTTGTCCTTTATTTTTAATGTCAATCTGTCCATCTCTGCACAGTCCAATATTTTCCAAATTACATCTTCATCTTCATCTGATGGAGTGTTCTCATTTTTCCAATATTGTGCAAACACAATCCTCGCTACTGTCAATACATGCAAAACTAGATATATAATCCCTTTATTATATCTTTGTCTTTTATTACGGATTGATTTAAAGTCAAATTTACTCTTCCCTTTTGCCCCTTCCAACTTATTTTGACTGGATTATGATCGGCCCATTGGTTTGCTTCTATTTTTATCTCTTGCACATTTGCACTCAGTTCCGGAGTCATCCAAATCATATCTATTCTGGACCAAGATTAATACATATTAGAGTAAAATGTATACTGATTTTCCCTGGGTTCATTTCGCTCCACGTATCTTGTATCGGTAGTTCTTCTGTCATTTTAACAGAGTTTCTAGGTAAAGTCTTTCTTATTTTTTAACTACTGCATTAAAATCTCCTAAAAGATAATATTTTCATATTCTGTTTCGAGTATCTTCTTGTGGAGGTTTTTTTATAGAATTCTTCTTGTCCATTGTTAGGTGCATAAATGGCAACTAAGAGTATCTGTTTTTGATTTAAGATCACTTCCATCATCAAAATTCTCCCTTCTTCATCTTTAAAAATTTGTTTGGCACTTATCATTTCTTTAATGTATAGTACTACCTGTCTTCTTTTTTGTTGCGATAGTAAAATAGTTTTCCCAATTTAGAGTACTCCAATAATTTATAATGGTGTTTTTTAATATGTACTTCTTGAAGTGATATTATGTCCAATTTTAATCTTTATAGTTTGGAAAATACATTTGTTCTTTTCATAGGGGAATTCAGTGCATTTATATTAACTGATAGCATCTTTATTTCTTCTTCTATTGTTTTACTTATATATGGGTCTTATACTCCTAGTTGCTCTTATTTCTCTGGGTTACTTTACTCTTGCTCCTTCTCGCTCTGCTCATTCTTTTTTCTCGATTTCACTTTCGTCTTGCTGTTTTTCTTCCATCATTGGTATTTCTTGGCTTCTTCCGTGTTGAAGTGGCAATCATAGAATTCCATTGCTTTATCCAGTGAATCTAGTCTGTATCATTTTCCTGCCAAGTAACTAATATTCCTTCAGGTATCAGCCAACTAAAGTTCACATTGTATTTAATCAACACTGTAGTCAAAAAGTGATATTATAGTAATAGCACTGTATTTATATACTGCCTATTAGGGCTTGTAACCCTCTCTAAGCGGTTTACAATGTCAGCATATTGCCCCCAACAATTTGGGTTCTCATTTTACCGACCTCGGTAGGATGGAAGGCTGAGTCAACCTTGGAGCTGGTGGGATTCGATCAGCCAAACTGCTGATCTGCAGTACTGTGTTCTTACCACTTTGAGCCACTGCAGCTCCCTTAAGACGTCTCTTCCTACCTAACCTTTCCTAGAGGTCTCTCTGGAAGGTGGCAATCGCGGCCCAGTCTTCACCAAACCTGCCCGTTCCCAGGCTTTTCACCAAACGTACCTGAGGGAATCCAACACGGTCTGACGGTGTTCGGCAGCTTTTAGCCGAATTTGTTCCCGGATGAGATCTGCGTTCTCCCGCTCCGCCCTGGCGCGAGCCTGGGCTTCCGCCTCGATCCGCAGCATCTCGTTCTTGTGTCGCAGTTCCATCTCCCGCTCCACCGTCGCTACAGAAGGAAACCGAGAGCTCGAATCGAGGGGGGAAAGTGTCATTTGGAGTCGCAACGGCCTTCAGATTTCAACCAGCCAACCCAGTTACTTGGCAAAGGATTGTGGGATCCTGGGGGAGATGGGAGTTGTACTTCAACCTCCTTTCCCAAAGAGCGTAGAGCGTTGTTCTTTCATGCTGGGGGCAGGAGCGAGAGATTTGTTCCCTCCACCCAGAAATGCAAAGCTATAGAAAAGTTTCTCATGCCTGTGCATGCTGGCTGGGGAATTCTGGGAATTGAAGTCCACACCTCATAAAGATGCCAAAACATTGATGTAGCAGATACAGAGAGGGGAAACATCTATTTTTCTCCCTTTCTCAAAAATCCACCCACCTTATTTCCTGGTTATTTTCTTCCAACTTTTCCTGTTCTTTGGGGATTCTTCCCTCCTCCCTTTAATATTTTCTCCAGTCTCCCTTCTTAGCTTTTGCATTTCCACTCTAAAGGCCTGTGGTAGGCCCGAAGCCCCCAAATCTTCCCCTTTGCCATCGTCCCCTACCTCTCCTCATGGCTTCCTGCTTTTGAACCGATTCTTCTTGCTTCCTTAAATTCTCTTCGTTAAGGAGTTGCTGCGGGAGAAGAACAGAATTCAGTTTGCGGACAACTGGGAAAGCCGTGAGGCTTAAAAGGACTTGCTCCTTGGTTTATATTCCCCTTAAAAACAGCAGCAATATATTTTCTAATGTTCAACTGCTGGGTATATTCCTCCCACCTTGTTTACACTGCAGGCCATCGCCTCCCTTTCCTCACAAAACATTTTTAACTAACCCAGACGAAGGATCTGTGTGAGCAGCATTTCTATTTATTGTCATTTTTTTAACCGCCCCACAGATGTACCGAGCTGTCGATGGTTCCCCTTCTGTGATCAAACCCTTCCCACCCCACATTTAAGAAAGAAACAGGACCAACCTGCTGTCGTAACTGGTCCTCGTAACGTTGCCGAGCTAATTTGTCCTGGTACTGGGCTCTCTTTAAGATAAAAACAGACATAGGGGAAATTGAGTGATAGTTAAGAGGAAAGAGGGCCTTGAGATTTAAAACTCTTAGGACAGGGAAGACTGTAACCTCACCAGGGTGGAAAAAATTATGATTTAAAAAAAAAAGTTAAAAAAAAGTTGGATTTTTTAATCAAATTTATTTTAATTTTAATAAAATACTTTGGAACTAAAAATCTATCTAAAGATAGTTTTCTATTTACCGCAAGATACATTAATAATTTAGTTTATTCAGCATGAAATGGAACTTAGTTATGTAGCATGAGGCTGTATATTCTGCAATATTGGGACTGTCAGTGAGTCAACAGCGGGTCAGAGGAGGAGCCACGGCGGAACAGAGATGACAGCTGCTCTTTAAAAATTATGATTTAAATCGAGTTGATTTAAATCAAGCCTTTTTACTAGGGATTTCAATCATGATTTCAATTGACTTGATTTAAATTGAATCAAATCCACCCTGAACCTCACTCGAGCTGAATTTAATATTGAAACAATCTATTTCCCCGATACAGGTAATCCTCAGCTTCCAACCACAATTGTTTTGTCCCATTTTCATAACTTTTCTTGCCACGTTTGTTAAGTGAGTCAGTGCAGTTGTTAAATTAGGAACATGGTTTTTAAGACAGCATTTTACCGCTTGTTGTTGCCTTGTCTCTTCATTCAGGGTTTTCCTCCTCTCTTCCGCTTGTATCTGGACTTGTCTGTTCTTCAGTTGTTCTACGGCAGCTTCGTATTCCTAAGGACAAGGAGAAAAACCAGGAAGAATTATAAAACCGACCTGCGGGAAGATACTTTTTCATACAGGAAATCCTGTTTAAGTTCTCCACCTTAAAAAAAAGGTGCCTCACTCTAATCTAAAGGCAGGGACTTGGATCATGGTGATCTTAGAAATGCCTTAATCTGGCACTTTTGATGCACTAAAAGCAACTCGCAGCATCAAAGTGAGAACCTTTACAAATAACAGTATAACAGAGTTGGGAGGGCCCTTGGAGGTCTTCTAGTCCAACCCCCTGCCTAAGCAAGAAACCCTGTACCATTTCAGACAAATTTCTGTCCAATCTCTTCTTAAAAGCCCCCATGGACCTCCCACAACTTCGGAAATCAACCCATTCCACTGATTAATTGTTCTCACTGTTAGGAAATTTCTCCTTAGTTCCAGCTGCTTCTCTCCTTCATTAGTTTCCATCCATTGCTTCTTGTCCTGCCTTCAAATGCTTTGGAAAATAGGTTGACCCCCTCCTCTTTGTGGTAGCCTCTCAAATACTGGAAGACTGTCTCCCCTAGTCCTTCTTTTCACTAGACTAGCCATACCCAATTCCTGCAATCGTTCTTCGTATGTTTTAACTTCTAGGCCCCTAATCATCATTGCTGATCTTCTCTGCACTCTTTTTAGAGTCTCAACATCAAATATGAGGAATGATCAAGCAAAGTGTGTGTATATGTGTGTGTGGAGGGGGGAATCAACTGATTAATAGCACAACCTGAATTGCTATGTTTTGCTCACCTTTAATTTAGACTGCTGTTCCAGCTGTAGTGTCTGTTCCTGTAGCTGAGCTAAGCCTAGGGCCTCTTTGGCATGTCCTGAAAATAAAATGTCACCCATCAGTTGTTTTCCATCATTCAAAAAAAAAAAAATTCTTCCCCACCTAACAGTGATTTTGCCCATGATAATTCATTGCAATTCTGGTTGCCCAATGGTTAAACTATATGCAGATAAGCCCTGCTGGGAATAACACAATGTTGTCCGAACCAGAGATTCTGGCTTGTGCATTGCCAGAAGGAAGAGAAATAATAAAACTGTTGTTTTCAAACACCAACTCAAAAGGATGCTCTTTCTTGGTTTAAATTTTGGCCGCTCCTAAAAATACATTGAGTTAAAAACTCTTTTCGGTCAGCCCTTCCTGGCTTTGCTTTCAGGGGCAAAAGTCACAATAGAAGCTGCTGAAGAAAATCACATGGGAGCTAGAAGGTCAAAGGACATTGGGCAATCCACCTTGGGTGGCTGGAAGCAAGGCTGCAAAAAAGCTGTTTGAGACAAGGAGTGTCTGTGTGCAGATTGTGGTTAATTGTAAGATCTGGTTCTTGTCCAGCATCGAGATAGAATAGAATATAATTCTTTATTGGCCAACTGTGATTGGACACACAAGGAATTTGTCTTTGGTGTATATGCTCTCAGTGTACATAAAGGAGCAGTGAAATACATTCATCAAGAATCATAAGATACAACACTTAGTGATAGTCATAGGTTACTAACAAGCAATCAAATCATACTAGAAAACAAATAAAACAATATAAATTGTAATGATACAAGCAACACGATTATAGTCATAAGTGGGAAGAGGTAGGTACTAGGAAGGATGAGAAGAATAATAGTAATACAGTCTTAGTAAAGTTTGACAGTGTTGTGGGAATTACAAGTTGTTTAGCAGAGTGATGGCATTCGGTAGTAGTAGAAGGTATAATAATATAAATCTTTTATTATCTTAGGTTTCCTTCAAATTTAACTTGTCATCTGGTGAGTTTCACAGACACATCAACATAATTTTCTTAGCCGCAATATGGCAGGGATTGGCCATAGCTTTTGTCTTAGACTTAGATACGGAGATGGACAGCCAGAGTTACTTCCCGGTCTAAATGTACTTCTTGAGACCTCTAAAAAGCTCTCTGGAGCCCTCTGCTGGCCATTGATTGTCCATAGCATTTTAATGCAATCTTAATTGGGACTGAAATTTCCCTGGCTAAGTGATGGGATTGTAAGGCTTCATGCTACACGACTGCGTCGTTTAGTGAAGGTAATCCCAGCACTCCCTGCTGTAATTGTTAACTGACTCCTACCAGGCTGAGGATCCATTCCAGTCCCATCCAAGTCATTCATGACTTGTTCTTTCCTATCTGGAACCTCAGTTCTTTCAAGCCAAGGGACTGCCTCCAATTCCCTGCAAAAGCCTGAGAGGCCCTATTTCGGACCTTTGGGTTATCCTGCAGGGTGGCAGGCAGAAATGTGAGGTTCAGGGGGTTCTTGGTGTGCTGAGGTTCTGGGGATGCAAGAAGCCCCTGAACTGCAGTGTAGTGCACAGTCCCAGGTGCCCCATCCTGGCTTGGGATCACAGTGTGAAGCCATGGTTGCCCTGGGAAGCCCCAGTTTGGCCCAGTAGTGCTGTGTGAAGCTCCGGCTGTAGCCGCCTTCACTACCCTGCACTCTGAGGCATTTGAAGCAGGGGTGGGTTTCAAATATTCCAGCAACTGGTTCTCTGCCCGGTTGCTGGGTGGGCGTGGCCATGGTGGGCGTAGCCTAGATGTGCACCATGGCGCGGGGGGGCATGTTTGCCCTCCCCAGCCTGGGGACGACTTCCGGGAGACCCAATTTTCATTCTCCCCAGGACCTCCGGAGGCCGGAAATAGGCCCATTTCAGGCCTTCCGCTACTTCTGGGAGGCCCAGTTTTCGCTTTCCCCAGGCCCCAGGGAGCTTCCCTGGACCCTGGGGAGAGCGAAAACAGCCTTCCCAGAGCCTCCGCGCATGGC
>JANHJO010003010.1:10121-23809 GCA_032468235.1 Pseudoxyrhopus heterurus
ATTTCCACAATATGGTCTTGACATCAACAAAACAACAACCCAGACATGCCACCACAAATATACTTCCTTAAAATAAATAAAAAATCCGAGCAAGGCCAGGTCATCAGCTAGTATCCAATAAAACTATTCTTTGAGGAATCTACCTGCCTTGGAGTTTTGTTTGCTATGGGTGTATTACTTGGAACCCTGACAGATACTTGAATGAACATCTGGGCAAAGGCAAGGGACTGGTGATTATGATGTGTACTTGTTATTAAGGGAAGGCATGGAAAGCATCAGGAAACTCAGGGCAGGAATGTATTGGCTAGCTGAGTTATGCCATGTTTGATATAAATTTAAAGTTTACTCATTAGACATATTGAATTTGAAAATGTTTCAAATAGTTAGGAAATATTAATATTAGGTAACATAAAATAACAGAATAACAGAGTTGGAAAGGACTATGAAGATCTTCTACACCACTCCCTTTTCAAGCAGGAACACCTATACCATTTCAGACAAATGGCATAAAATATTATTGGGAATAGTTTGATTTAATTTGAACAATCTTTAAAAAAAAAAGAAATGTCCATAAATGCAATTAATTGTGGCCTAAATAGGGATTGAAAAATATAAGATATCAATAATAATAATAATAATAATATTGTCTCAGGAATGGAACAGGTAGGGAATTGGCTACTACTAGTATATGAAATTCAATCATGAAAATACTGAAAATAAAACATATTGGAGTATAATAACATATTCATTTCAGAAGTGATAGTGTATTTGTTTCAGAATGGTGCAGAAAGGTTTATCTATCAAAGATCAATGATCTCCAATGAAGTCACTAATTAATCCAATTAGATGACAAAATTCAGGAATCATTTTGCTCACGAGCCACAGTGGCACAGTGGTTAGAATGCAGTACCGCAGGCTACTTCTGCTAACTGTCAGCTGCCTGAAATTTGGCAGTTTGAATTTCACCGGGCTCAAGGTTGACTCAGCCTTCCATCCTTTGAAGTTTGGTAAAGTGAGGACACAGATTGTTGGGAGGAAATACGCTGACTTTGTAAACTGCATAGAGAGGGCTGTAAAGCACTGTGAAGCGGTATATAAGTCTAAGCACTATTGCTATTGCTATCTCTTCATGGAGGTGAGGACTGAAAGTTCTAGATAAACATATTTTACTGAGTTTGGATAGATCTTGATTGGATCGTCCTTAGCTTACTGTAAATTAATGTCTTAAAATAATATATTGATGTTTCGTTTTATTTATTGCTTCCATTGCCACAACTCAGACTAAACAATTTAAAGCATTTCTAAGGACCCACCTTTATTTAGTGAAAGTACCTGAGTTCTTCAAGATGGTTAATACTTCACAATTATTATTATTATTTTTTTAAAAATCTTTTTTTTAAATTATTTTTCTCTGAGGTGGAATGACAGGGTTAAGCTGATTCAGCAGAAAAGAAATAAGTTTGATACTTGCAGTTACTAAATGAGTTTTAATAGCTGGAATACATGTTCTGATAGAAAATTTGCAAAAGCCTAGAGATTCATAAATCAATCCATAAATATTATAACATTTTCAAGGACTGGGAGCTTCATTTGCAAAGGAAATAAAAGGGAGTGGAAAGGAACTTTAGAAAGATGAATAATTTTAAAATTCAGTTTGAATTCTTGACATTAACATGTTTTTAATTATGAACAAATCCATTATATATAACCTTTTATTGATACCGGGTTAAAAGGATATTGGAATTAATAATTCTGTATGCATGTATGTGTCTGGCTCTTTTATAGACATTAAATATTTCTTTTAAGCAAGTAATTCAAAACATCTATCAAGTATTTGAGCTGACTGGCTAGGCTTAAATTGTATTGGCTGAATGCGAGATTGCAGCAATGAATAATGTGATGCTGTTAAGTAGGAAGAAACAGAGTGGAAGGTACACACATGGACACAAAAAGCACAAAAAGCACCGTGCACTTAATGTGAGTTTTAAATTTGTTAAGAATATATAGCATATCTGCAACCTTAACATTAACATTAACTGGGACTGCAATATTGGGACCTCTTTAAAAAGATTTGAAATTCCATTTGAAATTTTATTCTTAAAAATGCCCTTAATATTTTCCTTTTAAAACTTGGCAAAACTGGAAGTTGAAAAGCATTTGTTTTGCATGAAGGGCGACAGCAGAGAAGGGTGGGAGGCAGCCTCAGCTATTGTTGACTAAAGCATCTCTTAGGTGGCTCAAAGAAATATAGAAAACTTTATGCATTCCATATCATCTGGTGAACATCTGTCTATGGAGAGTTTCAGTCATCCAGGTCATGGATGTCCCAAATGTTCTGAAGAAGCTTATTGGATGAAACGCAAAATGTCTTCAAGGAAAAATAAAGAAAGTCCAGTTGCCTCTTGAAAGAAGCACCTTTGAAATAGTGACCATCTGGATTTTCAGCCATATCTGGTAATACCAGTACTAATTAAATGAGCTGACACTGCCGTCATTTCTTCCTGTTAGAGGGTGTGAGGTCTATTCCTTAAATTAAGGAACCACTTCCCACACCATAGCTGATAATTAATAACTCCAGGAGTAATAGGAAATCTGGCTTCTTCTCTCTCAGAGCAAACTTACCAATTGAATGTAATTGTAGACAGCAGTACTTCTAATTTCTGGAGCCTGTTAAAGCATGCAATACATCTGCTAACTGTTTTATATACACAAAGCACAAGGTTTTAAACACATAAAACACAATAAGTGTAAAACAATATATTTCTCATTGCGGAGTGCTTTCATTTATGGAGAGCAATTGCATTTTCCTAAAAGCTCACTTTTGAACTGCTCTGGGATATTGGTGATCTCTGAATTTCTTTTTTCCCAGTTGTGTCTTCCAGACCAGTTGAAATGATGGAAACATGTAATATGACTTTGAATAGCTACTAAAACCATACAAAATGCTGAGAAAAGTGCCATGGGCACAATCCAGGCAAGGAAGCTATTTTGTTCCTGCAATCTGAAAGAGAAACTTAAACATGTGCCTAAATTGATGGGTCTTAAAAAGTATTTTGTTGTGTGAGTATGTAGGCATTGTCACAGCAAAGAACAACAGCTTTTCATGCATCCCAAATGAAAAAGTAACTTAAGAAACATGAATGAGCATGATTCAAGTCAAGTTAGCTCCCAATGGTTTTAATAGACCAACATTTAATTCTCTTCTATTGGAAAAGTAAACTGATTCAAATCAGATCTCTGTTTCTCTTTCTCTGAGATAAGGAAATATTATTATCCACTTTTTCACATTTGCTGTTGATGACGTTTTACTGTAATAAGAAGCAAAATTGCCTCATAGAATCCTCTGATGGATTTCACACACCTGTTTGTTTATTCTTCCCACAATTCCATTTCTCAGGGGGAAGGGAAGGAAAATCAAAGCAAACCAATCATCCCTGCATTCTCTGGGAACAACCATCAGATCCTGATTTTAAGAGAGGTTGGGGAGGGAGAGAGGGAGAATGATGGAGAAAGAGAAAATGTTTTTTTGGCTACTAAAAATTGGTGTCTCTTATAGAAATAACTCCTAAGTCACTGATGGCCAATATCAGTATGGCCATATTCCAGTTCTCTTCTGGGTCATTCTACATAGTTATTCATGTTGAAATTAATGATTAAATGCATTTAATTGTTAAATAAGACTTTTAAGACAAAAATAAAAGATTTAAAATGACATTCTCGCAGAATTTGGATCTCTATTAACATGAATCAGGTGAACACTTCATTTTCAATTGCCTGACTTAAAATATGACATAGGTTTGGAAGTAGTATAGGTGTAACATTTTTTCTTGTATTATATTTGGATTTTGTTTGTGTGGGGTTTTCTCAAATAATCACTGTAAGCTTAGAAAATCCATATGAGATCATCAGTCTTAAAATTTAAAAGAGTTAATAAAGGTTTCTCTGGGAAGATAGAGTTTCCAATGCTATAATCCTCATAAATACTTTTAATGCTGAGAAGAAAGAAAATAAAGAAACTCTTAACAATGTAAATTCATATGTAGGCTGCAGCTTCTTTGTTTGCAAAAGCTTTTATAGAATGAACAAATGATGGGTGGAAGTAAAATCATAATCCCTAGTCCTACCTTTGCACAGTCATTAGATTAATTCAAACTTATGACCAGAAGATGGTGTTTGCAAATTTACTCTAATATATAAATGCATAATAAATAGTGGTCAGAAGCCATGAGATAAGCTAACAGTGCAGTTTTAGCTTTTTTAAAAAATGTCAATAGCTGTCTTTTCTTTGCATCTGAAAACACATGCCCATTGTTGAACAAATTTCTTCACTATACTTAGGTTTCTTTTTGCTCATCCAGTTTTGGGTTCATATAAACACTGCTTGTGTTTACACAATATGCTAAACCCTAAATGCAGATTAACAAAACATAACACTTAAATTCACATAGCAAGTGCTTGCAAAATTGGTGTTACATGTTGGATGTTGATACATGTTGCTGTGACAATGACTGAGTTTCCCACACCTTGGAATTGTTGGAAGAAATGTCCATCTAGGTTCAGTTCCAAGTGGGGGAAAAAAGACACTGGAATCAGGGAAGTTGCTTGGAAAGGTTTATTGATGAACAGGATCACATGCCTTTGAGATCTTGGGTGAAAAAAAAGGGAAGAGATGTTGAGAGTCCCTGGGTTTTATACCCTCTCTGGCTTTGAACTTCCTGGGGCACAGGAAGAGTACCCTAATTGGTTGCTGTCGGAGGTCATAGCTAGCTTTTTAGGTTGTCTGTGTGCTAAGTTTGGTTGAATCTTGCTGGGTGATGCAATGAAGGGCAATTAAATGGCTCTGCCTAAAGGAGGTAGATCTTTGTTATGTAGAATAGACCGGCCCAGGCCTTAATGGCCATTAACAAAGGTGGGGGGGGGCTGAGTTTCTGCCTCCCTTTTAGGTGAAATATTCTGCCCTTTGATCTATGACTCCCTGAAAAGATAATTCACAAAAACTCTAAAATACATTAAATATTTGGATGAATACACACACAGAAAAACACACCACACACACATGCCTATTTAGTTCTATTTATTTATCTGCCTGAATCAATCCATGATAGAAAGAAGTCCTATTTATTGGAGATTAATTGATTTCCAAGTCCAGGGCTTAATAAGTATGTCTAGACCAGGCCTGTAAAACTGGCAGCCCGCTGGCTCACCCCAGCTCCACAAAGGCAAAAAACATCCCAATACATCAAGATATGGTGTGTGATGCAATCTAAACCCTAGGTCACCTAGCTGGTCTCCATGCCTCCATGCCTAAAAGAAGACTGGGACTTAGTCTGGTGCAAGACACCATAGTTATTGATCATACTCAATCTCCGTTGGGCTGTTTGTATCTTAATTAGTTTTAGCCAGAGGTATTTTTTCTTCCCTAAAACCTAGATGTGCCACAAATTTTGATTTCCATAAAATGCTTATTTTTAGTGGTCTTGTTTAGTTACACTTCAATTACCACTGATCATCTGAGTTCAACTGCTAGCCAAGAAGGTTAACAAACAGAAGTTTTCAAACAATTGTTCCTTAAAGTTGGATCATATGAGTTCAGTTCCTCAATTATTTTGATAAATCTTGTTTCTGACAGGAGACAACCTTTTTTTTTTTAAAAAAAATCTATTTTCAGACAGCCAATAATAGATAAACAGATAGAAAACTGAGACCTAAAATTTAGACTAACCATGGACTCTACCTTTGAAATCCTTCACTGTTTCTAATTTTCTAACAAACATTATTAGCTAATGGATTTTAGACAAGATATGAATCAAAGAAGTATTTTCTATTTCATTTACAGCGAAGGACAAGAACAGAACAAAAAACCGCCCTACATTCTTTGCTGATTTGGAGTCATTATTTTGTTCTTGATGAAAGAACATTGAACTTTCTGAAATTTTTCTTAGTAATATTTTAATTACTAATTTATTTTATAAACATTATTCCATATAGTATTTTCATGGTATATTAATATTAAAGTAGAGAATAAGGTAAAACTACCTCCTGCTTAGAAACAAGTAATATAAGATGACCCAGGGGCATGTTATCCACTGAAGTCTTTCCTCAGTGTGTGTGCCATTATGGCTTGTGGCTTGTATAAAATGAAATAAAATGTCCCAATTGGTAAAGCCATGATCCTATGTCTTCCTTGTAGTTTTTCTTTGGACACCAATTCAACAATTAATAATAAGATGCAATATTTGGATGGCATGGATGCTACTTTTTTCTGATTTATAGCTTTTTCATGTTTAAATTAACATTTTAATTATAAAACAGACATTACTTTTCTCTGCCTCTTCATCATCTGTAACTCTATGTTGCTTCAGAACAAAAGATAGGTCAAAATTACTTACTTTTATAAAAAAAAAATGTTTAACTAGAACTTAATAATCCTCTGCAGATTAGGCTTCTCTCTTGCCAATGAAAAAAAATACACCCAGGACAATAAATGACCCCAAATATCTTCAGAAATGTCTTTGCATAATGATGACTCAAGTCAAAAAGATAGTAACTGAACATCAGAATTCTGAATACATTTATTAAGAACATGTTACTGAATTTTAATGTTCCAGATTTCTTTGATTCATATTACTAAGTGCCAAAAAGCCCTACTAGAATTGTAACTGAAAAAAAAACCCAATGTTCATAGCATATTATTGATTTATTCCTGAAATGGTCATAAAGAAAGTATCTGCATATTGAATTGACTTAAGACATTCTGGGATAACGTCCATATAGCCAGGATAAACAGTTGGCAGGAACACAGGTAAAGTTGCCAAAATTCAATGGTACAAATGGCTGAATTTCAGCAATGAAATTCTAAGCACTGGTTGAATTTTAAGGATAACAGCATAGAGTAGCCTGTTTGCTAAGGTTTTCTCTCCGTATTAATTTTATAGTTTCACCATCGGGGGTGTGGGGATTGAACTCCCGAGCTGCTGATATATAACTTAACAAACAATAGAGAAGTTGTAGGCTTCTTAAAGCAAGAATAGGAGAGGTGTAAGAGATGGAGTGTCCCTAACACCATCATAGTCTTTATATAATAAAAAGTCTCAGTGATTGTAGAACAGGAGAGAATCATTGACATTGGCACACTTGAATATTAACACTGTACAATAATGCCGATTATTTTCAGAAAGCTGATAGGTCTTTGTTGTTTTCCAAAGCACTAGAAGGCAGGACAAAAAGCAATAGATGGAAACTAATCAAGAAGAGGACCAGCCTAGAACTAAGGAGAAATTTCCTGACAGTGAGAACAATTAACCAGTGGAATGGCTTGCCTTCAGAAGTTGGCTGCTCCAGCCAACTTCTCACTGAAGGTTTTAAAGAAGCGATTGGACAACCATTTGTCTGAAATGGTTTAGGGTTTCCTGCTTGAGCAGGGGGTTGGACTAGAAGACCTCCCTTTAAATTTTGTTATTTTATTATTCTGTTTTAATATCTTCATGGTGGAAGAACATCATATTCCTTTGCACCACTTTGGATATGCTTGAAAGCATAAGGATAGTTGTTGTTCAGCTTTAAAATTAGGAGTTTTCCCTCAAACTTTAGTTGACCTTACTACTGTGATACAATATTGTCACTAGCTTATTACACCTATATTCCATTAAAGTAAAAGCTGTGGAACTTTTTCTAGTTACATCTCTTTAGTGTGTCTTCTTGGGCAACAAAAACAGCAAATATTGCAAAAGTTGAGGATTCTTTTCCCCAATCCCTAGTTTCCCCAAATCTGCAGTTGAAATTGATTTCAAATGACAACAGGTTTGTCTTTTGAGCAAAAATCCTTACTAGGTGTTCATGCATGAAATATCAATTATACAAAACAATGTTAAAAAGGACATTATTTGTCATTCAGAAGTTTGGGATAAAGGCCATTGACCCATCATTATTTTGTGTCAATCTTCAGATAATTCAACCAAAATTTCCTTTTTTCTCTTTGGAATATATAAGATTTACTCAGTGTAAGATAGTCTTAACTTCAAGTATCAGATAGTAAATAACTGGATGACTTACTCTAGGGGCTCTTTAGTATACAAAGAGTGAGCAGATGGTAAATGTGCTTCAGATGTGCTGACCACCCTTCCTGAAACTCTTGGCAGTGGCTGAAAATTTTTATGGGACTTTGTCACTGGCAACAGATGTACAGTAAAGAAATAGAGTTGATGGGTAGACAGAAAGACAGATGCACACATTTCTTTGCCCATCTCTGTAACTCCATGCATTAGTACACAAACACCCATTTTATTATGGAAATGAAAATGAGCTTTGATCATCATTGTTGCCAAGGGAAAAGGGGGATAGAAATTCAGAAAACTTGTTTTCTTTCCAAATGCAATTAATTTTCTTCCAAACTAAATGGTGCTCCATGCTGTAAACTGATAGCCATTGTCCAGAGTGTATCTCTTCAATAATGTGTTACTTGAGCATTATAGACAATGAGGGACATCTTAGAAAGAGTCAGATTTAGTCTTTCTTCTTCATCTATTTTTCTCTTGTAACTTAATAAGTTTGAGCAGTATCATGTTGGGTTAGTACAAGGATGAGAGGCCAAGAATATCTGAACTGTAGGTTAGTTTGGAAAAGGGCAATGGCGAATCACTACCAAATTGTTACCAATAAAACTACATGAATGGGTCAGTGAAGTCACCATATACAAGGTCTAGTTGAAGGATCATTAATATATAATTAGAAGATAAGAAGAATCTATTCTTGTGCAATAGATAGTTATGATTTTTGCATAATTCTGAGGGAAATTCTCAAATTTTGCCTGGATTCTTTAACCTAGAAAACCTAAATTGTGAAAGATGTATTTCAACTTCTTTGAGAATCCTTGAACAGAATTTTCCATGGTCTCAACAATCTGGTGATCAAAATATTCCAATGCTATTCCAGTGAGTAAGCAGATAGCTATTGGACAAGGTATGAGAAGGAAGGCCAAACACAGGCTTAGAATAATGTCATGTCACAATCGATCAATCACCAGCATTTATTGCACTACTCTCATTTATTTTGAAATTAATTTCAAATGTTTTTCAAACAAGACAATTTATGTGTTCCGTGTGCTTGTTTGTCTCCACATTGGCTGCTAAAGACAAGATTTTTCCAGCTTTTGGTTTTGGATGTCATATATTGTTCATTCTGCCTAATTTTATGCTATTTTATTTTATTTCTTTGTCTTGTGAACCTCCATAGGTATTGTGATTACACTGCATATAAATTTGATAGATAAATACACAAACTCCTAAGATCACTTATCTTTTCCTTCTCTTCAATCATGTCCAATTCTTGAAAACTTCCTGGACAAGTCCATGCAAGACTAACCTTGGGTAGGGTTTTCAGAAGTGGTTTGCCATTCCTTGTTAAGGCTGAGAAAAAGTGACTTAGCCTAAAGTCACACAGCTAGCTTTGTGCCTATGGCAGGACTAGAACTCACAATCTCCTTGTTTCTAGCTCGATGCCTTAATCACTACAGTAAACTGCCTCTTGGGTTCACCTTTGAATAACCACAAATACTTTATTTTGAATTCACCTTTTCAAGAGTTGATTTCTAAGTGGCCTCCCAATGAAGTACACTTGTTACTATATTTATTGTATATTCAGTGTCAATAACATCAGGCTAAGCCCAATAATGATGCAGAACAATTTATCCAGAGTTCAGTTGTTTATCTGCATACACATAATACACAGAATCTTCCCAGAGAAAACACTTACTACTCTAGGGGTACTAGAAAGTTCCTGGAAGTGTTCAAAGAGTGTGTCAAGTTGACGAGGGTGACATCATGCCCACTAAGTAACAGCCCACCAGAACACCAAAGAGGTCACCAGCAACGATGGTCTTTATTTATCATAGGAATCAGGAAACAGCAATAGTGATGTGATATAGAGCGAGATGTAGATCAAGAGGTGGTAAAATACAGTTACAGGTTAAGCACTTATATAGTGTTTTAGAAGCTTTGACTTGTCATGTGCAAGAATGGCTGGAGAACAATTTGTCTACAAAACACTGCTGCTATGTGAGCTGCAGTGGCTCCCAGTAAGTTTCTGAGTCCAATTCAATATGCTTTTGCCGCCTCTAAACCTGACATGGCATGGGGCTAGGTGATTTGTGAGAAGTTTTTTTTTGAAGACTTTTTGCTCCTGGTTCCTGTAACTATACAGGTGACCCTGAGGACACAGATAAACTCCAAGTGAACCTCTAAAAGTATGCAAATTACCAGATGTCTGCAAGGAATACAAATCCTTCCATTCCCCACTATCTTGTCAGAACTGAAGAAGGTTCTTGGATGAGAAGTGAAACATCTTCAAAAGAAAATCCAGTTGCCTCCTGAAAAAGCACCTTTGGGACAACCATGACCTGGATGACTGAGAATCTCTACAGACATTTAGGTATATAATTTGGAACGAACACCCTTTGAATGGATTTCTGAAGAAAAATTGCAGACTACAGGAACCAGGTGACCCTGAAGATAAAGATAAACCTCCACCTGCTTCAACAACCCTCTAAAAGGATGCAAATCACCAGCTATCTGTGAGGAATATACTGTAAATCCTTCCATTCCCATATCCTCTCAGAGCTTAAGAAGCTTCTTGGATGAGAAGTGAAACATCTTCAAAAGAAAAAACAAGAAAGTCCAGTTACCTCCTGAAAAAAGCATCTTTGGGTAGTCTTTTCCTGATGTTTTCTACCCATCTTACCAGATCCAGCAGAGTGCAAGGTTAAAAAAAAGTGACATGACACGATGAGGTCAAGAAGTAGGCTCTCTGTCTCCTAGCACCTGCTCTATGGAACAGCTTTGTCCTAGAGATAAGAAGGACCCCAATCTTGCCTGTCTTTTCAAAGGCAGACATTGTGGCCAGGCTGTTATTTGGGAAGGCTGGCGTGGATATATGGTGTAGATATTTTGTGTTACTGATAAGAGGACCTTGATCTAGGTTTTGTTGTTGTCATTTTATTATGTGTTTTATCTGTTAGGTTTGATTAATTCATATGCCACTGAATCTCCCAAAATTCCTGTAATAAGCTAATGTATAATACAAATAAATAGAAATGTCTTCAGTAAAAATAAATGTATAGCAACAAAGAGTATTTGTTAAAACAGAAACACAAATGACAACAAATACAAATATTCTACTACACCGTTGATCTTATTTTGCAGCGGAGATTGTTTGCAGCAGAAGGGGAAGTACCAAAGACAGTTTATGAAAACTTAGATTTGGAGATATTTCTTGAATACTTGCAAGAATCAGCTGAGATTTACCCAAACAACAATAAACTAGTTTGTTTAATTTTTTCAAAATTAATATCTGAACATTTTGTTTAATGTTGATGAAATATGGTTAAGAAGAAAGAATAAATGAATGCAATCTGACATCAGAAATTAGTCCATTTAAAAAAAACAGAAAAAAATCATTTCTTCAGAGCATTCTGCATTTGACTTCAGAGTTCAATCCTTGAGAAAGGAAGACAGATTCCATTTTAAGATAACATTCATTAAAAGGCTTAGCACCATTCTTCATGGATGAAACAAAAACAAGCATTCTTATCATCCCATATTTTTCTAGCTATTCATTGCAAAGTGTCTGTGTCACACACTTTGTTAAAGGTCACTATAAGTAATTATTACTACCACTCATCACTTCTTTTTTCTGTCCTCCAATGGTTTTCTCTCCTTTCAGCAGCCTTTAAGTTGGAACAAGACTTTTTTTGTTGTTTATATTGCAAAAGACTGAAATGACTGTCCCACTGGAATTTCTCAAGTGGACTACAACTACTGGAAAATAATTAATATTGTATTCATCTAGTTTTCCAATGAAGGATTACTTTCCTAGAAAAACCAAGATTTTCCCCATGGTTACCAAGTTGGGGAGGGGAGGGATAGATGAAACTCATGTACACTGTGTAATTGAATTGTATCACTGCATTACTTCTAGATAAAATACATATGTCTTGCTTTTTCTGCCACATTTTCCTGCATGTAAAAAACTTCTAAGCATATACTCTCATCTTCTGAATGCTGAACGAGAATAATATCTCTTTGTTCTGTTGGTCAAGCACATACTGTTTCTTCCTTGCAGTTAACCAAAATCTACTTGCATATTGTTCATTCTACTACTGAAATTTAATCTGCTTATCCTTGGACAATATATTTTTAGCTACTGGGGCAATAAGTAGAAGCTGAGGCAGACAGATAGGTCTCCAAGCTACAAAGTGTATATATTTGATATGCAACCAATGTGCTAATGATTTACTCCATTTATAGTTCATCTGTGTTTTTGTTAACTCAGGTTGATTCATGGAGACCATTCTTAATTTTATCTAACCCTATGATATATATGAGAGGTCTCACAGTCATCAACTCTATGTCGTTGAGTAGGAATTGGAATTTGACTCTGATCAGTTATAGGCTAAAAGTTCCTCAGGTTTATATAACTGTACAGGATGTCCTTGAAGTTGCTGTAATTCTGAGGTGCACCCTTGATCTGATGTAATGATTCCCCAGGAGTTCATCAGTCTTCATTCACCCATTAACTTCTCTCTTCTCTGAGAAAGAAACAGATGTAAAGTAATACAAGCATGTTCAATTGCTTTCTCCATTGCTGATGTATAGGGATTTCATTGAGCATATACAGAACACCAGATCAAAAGCTGGAAGGAGTGTAACTTTTTGATAATCTCAGAGGTCTTCCTGAACAGTCCATCAGGCAGAGGTGATTTTAAAAGATGGGAAATATACTAAACTCATTCAAGCGGTGCTCTGATAAGAGAAGCAATTAAGATATTTTTTTCTATACCCTTGGAAGCCATTCTTATTAGTTTGAGATACATATCAGCTAGCCTTCTCAAGCCAAATCAAAATTCTTGTATAATGTCACCTTCTCTTCTTGAGTATTCTCTGCTACAATTTTTTTTTTCCAAATTGGCTAAGAACTAAAGAACAAATCAGAACCATCTAATCTTACATAGGTCAGCATGCACAGGACTCCTGCAGATGCTGCAATCCCATTCTCCTAAGAAGGTCAAAAATGTCTTTGAACCATCTGATTACTTTCCAGTACACTTATAAATATGAATTTGCCTACATATGCTTTCATGCTTTCTAAAAGATGTTTACCACAATACCTATCATATGTAGTAGCTTTGTTCCATGTATCCTTCTCATTAGCTTCATGCTAATGAGTGCAAAAATATATGATGTGGAATCTAACTTTTTGCGGTACACAAAGATCTTCCACAAACAGATGCTTCTTTCCTCAGATGGGAAGAATAGCAAAAATTAGTACTGGTTATAGAAATGTCAGAATTAGTATTTCCAATCCTCTCTTTTGCTTCTTGTATATTTTAATTAAATACTCAACTATCCTATACATGATGACAGGATAAAAAGAAAGAAAGAACATTCCTTAGATTTCAGGTTTCTATTTTTTTCTGCTTTAGTCTAGCAAGAACTTCCTAATCTACTTTGAAATGTATATGAGAAAAAATTAATTGGCAACTATAGTAATTCTTATCTTATACAGCTTCTTATAGAACAGTGATAGCTAACTTTTTTGGCACCGAATGCCCAAAGCACGCACGCAGCCCCAAACTGCAATGCAGGCTTGTGCATCCCCATGCATGCACCCCACCCCCATGCATGTGTGTGTGCCCC
>JANHJO010003010.1:94790-110432 GCA_032468235.1 Pseudoxyrhopus heterurus
TCTTTCTCAGGCACACATACACACACACATACAAACTTAAATACATTATATGCAAACATGAAATGTATACTATGGTCACTGTTTATAAAGGAGTTGGAAAGAATTTCAGAAATCATATTCTCCTTTCTCTAATTTCCTTTTCAAAGAGAGCCTATAAACTGACATGGAAATAGGGGGGGGGGGACTTAAGAAAATTGAACTTGATTGATATGTCAGCTTCTAGATTAATGTGGATGCTCTGCATGAATTTTTATATGGGAAATAAAAGAGGGGAGGAAAGGCTAAGCAATTTTATATGTTGCTGATAATTGATCTATATACATTTCACTCCTATCATAGACATTTCTGATCTACCTTTTAAAAATGTGTACTCTGAAATTTGGATTGGCATTTTCGTCTTATTTTTATTCTGTACCATGCAAAAAGTTAACCTTGACAAATTTATGATAAGAATATCAATAACATAGTTATTGAGAAAATAGTCAAGAGACCTTTGTTGTAATAAATTCAAGAATTGATTCACTGATCATTGGCCGTTTCTCAGATTGCCCCTCAAAGGCACATATTCACATGACCCAATATTTGCTACTACACTCATGTTTGAACACATGAAATATATGTGGATGAGTGGATATGGATAGACAGACAAAAAGACAGTACACACATGGGATTTCTACTTTGTTATAGTTTCTTTCTTATGTTTAATGTATATTAATTCAATGTCCTGATGCTAAAGGTAATTTCCTACAATTATTCCTTGCCTTTCAATTTTTTATTTTTGTATGTTAAAGAACATGATGGTAGAAGAGCTGAGAGCACATGGAATGTCATACTTTGCAACTTGAAACACTACCCTTCAATTGCACCAGCTGTTGTGATGACAAATGAAGGTTCAGTTCTCTTGAAAGTTAGATGACTAATAATACCAAAGCATATTCTGCCTTGTTATAATTTAATCCAAGATTATCATCTTTCGAAAATATTGGAAAGTATCTTGTCTAGAGAAATAACTAGCAGATTCTCCACTGCAAATACTATACTCTGTCTCTGATATCAACATCAGTATCCCATATTATTTTTAACGTCATTGCCAGTATCTGTGAACAATTATATTAATATCAATAATGGAGCAGGAATAGCCAAATGTCATTTTTATAATCAGGCACTGAAAAAATACTTTCAATTTCTGAAGAGAAATAACAAGAAAAGTTGCTGTATTGTAAAATAAAACAGCCCTTACCCAGTTTTTGCAAAATTTGCCCAGTACTTCAGTATAGATCTGCTCAGTGCTTCTTCTGCTTTAGTATAATTAACTCTTCGCTCTAGAGGTAATCCAAATATGAACTCAATTTCATAACCATGTGGAACTCCCATCCATTCTGGCCAAGCAAGTTTTGACGATCTGTGTTTGAACAAGTAAAAAAAAGCATTGTTCCCTGCCAAGGCAAATTGTTTTGTGAACTCTACTGCAGGGCATGTGAAATAGTAATCTCCAACAATATCATCCATGGCATCACGATAATTGAAAATATTCTTCTCATCTTCCCAGTCTGTGTAGTGGAAAGCAATAGATTCCAATCCCATTTCATTTAATTGTGGAAAAGCAACTTTCAAACCTGCCTGGAATTCTGTTTCATTGATAACGCTGTCATTATCTTTGCTGAAACCAGGAACACCATACACAAGAAAAGTAGTACCTTCATCTTTGTTTACTCCTAACAAGACCTGTGTTTGTTTAAAGTGTCCATTTTTCACCAATATTTCTGGCGTATCAGCAAGAAAGTCACCATCAACTATGGGACAAAACGTCAAACTTATAAGACCGGTGTATATTAACACAGCTTCTCCTTTCTCCAATAGCTCTTGGGGTTCCTTGTTTTGAAGACAGAATATGATCTCGGTTTCATTTTTGCCAGTACAGTGGAGGAGTTCAGCTAGAAGTAGAGTTCTTCTTCTTGCTTCAGATGGTAGAATTGCACCCCAAGGAGCATTCCCAGATCCACTTTGCATGATCGCCCTAGTGAAGAGAGGATAGCTTTGAGGGGAAAGAAGATGAAAGCTAACAGAGCCTGCTCCAGCACTTTCTCCAAACAAGGTCACACTTTTAGAATTACCTCCAAAGGCTCCTATGTTGTCATGGATCCATTGAAGTGCGAGCCTTTGGTCAAACAAACCTACATTTCCTGGGGCATCTTCATTTCCTGGTAAAGCCAAGAATCCAAAAGGCCCTAATCTGTAATTCATTGATACAACAATGACTCTTTCCACACGAGCTAGAAATTTGCCATCATAAACAGAGAGTGAAGATGTCCCACTGTAGAAGCCACCTCCATAAATCCATACCATGACTGATGCATTTTTAGGCTTGGGAGAAGGAACCCATATATTGAGATAAAGGCAGTCTTCACTAAGTTTTGTGTTTGGATTCCACATCTCTGATCCCTCAAAGCCAGGGAAAGTATTATCTAGGAGTTGAAAGCAAGAGTTGGCATACTTGGTGGCATCCCAAGTTCCTTTCCATTCTTTTTGAGGTTCTGGCTTTTTGAAACGTAGTCTACCAATAGGTGGTGTTGCAAAAGGAATTCCAAGAAATGCAGTTACGGTTCCACCAAGCACAGGTAAATGAATACCTTTGACCATTCCATTCTTAGTAGCAATGATGGTGTCATTTCCAACAGGGAACACCTTCTTGACAAACATACAGAACAGAAGAAACCACATGATAATTTTTGTGTGGCTCCACATCCCATTGGTATGCATCATGAATTCTGAAATAAAAGAAAAAAGAAAGAGCTTAAGCAGAACTTTTCAGATGCGGAAATACAGTGAGTCACTGCATTAGGGATCTGTGTTATACAGCCTCAAGAGACTAACTGACAACTGTACTCAAAACAAATGTACCTCAAAGGTAGTCCAGTTGGGAAACTGTCCCGATTTCATTATTTACAAAGTATAACCAGATGGAGTGAAGAAAAGATAATAAAAACACCAACTGCAATACCACTTCATTTTGAACACTAAACTGAACACTCCCACAGTCACTGATAATCAGCCAGCACCTAGCCAGAATCTAACTGAGAATATGCATTTTCACTCAGATTATCTTTTGCCATGCAAACTCAGACCACAAGCCCAGATCCTCCTTAAATTGGAGGTGAACATTGTCTGCTCATTTGAGAATAAAACGATGCAATAAAATGATAAAAGGATGCAGAGCTATGAAAATGATCCTTGGAAAACTGTTCCCGAGCTCTTGATAAATGCTGGTATCTAATAAAACCTGGAAAATTTAGGGGAACTAAGTCTTGAAACAAGTTTGGTCCAGCAACTGGAAAACCGATTTATAAGCAATAGTTAATGGATTTGAGCTAAAAATATCATATAATACGACTTTTATTTTGGAATGTGTATAGCTATTTATAATTTTCACTATAATGCTGACAAAATAATGTTTGGAATTATTCAACACAGATTAGAGCCTTGCATGGAAATAAGGTCTTGATTTTATATGAAGATAACAGCAATGAGTGGAAATTTATCACAGGGAAATTCAACCTGGAAATAAGGAGGAATTTCCTGACAATAAGAACCAATACTCAATGGAACAGCCTGCCTTCTGGAATTGTGGGTGCTCCATCGTTTCAGATTTTCAAGAAAAGATTTGACAACTATTTGTCAGGGACGGTATAAGGACTTCTGCCTTGGGTAGGGGATGGACTCCAAAGTCCCTTCCAGTCCTATAAGTCCATGATTCTATGAATTTAAGTAAAACAAAAATAGTGGTAGATTGGAAATGATGCAGGATTGGTACAGGAGACATTTGTTGAAACAAGTAACTTTAAAAAAGATTAAATCATTATTTTAATCCATCATAGACATTTGATGAGATCAAGGTTATGCAGAACAGAACAGACAGAAAAAATAAGGTCCATATGTGTTCACAATGACTTTTTTGGTAGGAATGGTTGTCTCTGTATGTGTGTTTTTGTGTATATGTGTATACATGAATGTATAATCCCTATTGACTGTGTTTAGTAATGTGTCTAATTTATGCCTAGTTTGGGAGTTAATACTTGAATAATAGTAAAAAAAAGTCATATTTATATATTCTTAATAAATATCATGGGGAAAAAGCTCCCTAATAATATGTAATAACTTGGACATTTTGAGTAATTTCCTCTTGAAAGAAAGATATGGGAAAGGGGGGAGGAGTATTCCATGTCCTCATTACTGTCATTTTAAACAATCTGTTCTCAAGTCCTGTGAATAATGCTTCTAGCCTTAAAAGGAACCGAGTTAATTTCTGTGGAAAATACAGCTGCACAACTCTTGAAGGGCTGTTTTGCTCATTGCCAGCTAAGATTCTGAAAGCTGAGAATAGAAAATAGGAACATTTTTCCTTTAAGTGTTTCCTAAGTGTATGACACTACCAAAGGAAGTGAAGGACAGAGAAGGATTATCAGGGACAATATTTCACTGATTCAGTTGAATACAAGAGCAAATGAAAAGCCACACTATAGGACAAGTATTGAGAAAAGGGACTGAAAGGAACAGTAAATTTTATATTCTGAATTCCATAAGGAAATATGAAATATTATCTTTAAACTGTACTCATTGAAGATCTTACAGGAACAACATGTGCATGCATGAATGTTATGCTTTAATAGAGGGATAGAATCAAGATCATGTGAAGTTCGGGTACTGCTTTACAAAGCTTTAGTAAGATCACATTTGGAATACTGCATCCAGTTCTGGTCACCATGAGACAAAAAGGATGTTGAGACTCTGGAAAGAGTGCAGAGAAGAGCAACAAAAATGATTAGGGGACTGGAGACTAAAACGTACCAAGAATGGTTACAGGAATTGGGTATGTCTAGTCTAATGAAAAGAAAGACTAGGAGGGACATGCTAGCACTGCTCCAATATTTGAGGGGCTCCTACAAGATGAAACTATTTTCCAAAGCACCAAAAGGCAAGACAAGAAACAATGGCTGGAAACTAACCAAGGAGAGAAGCAACCTAGAACTAAGGAAAACATTTTCTAATGGTGAGAGCAATTAACCAATGAAATAGCTTGGCTACAGAAGTTGTGGGTGCTCTATCACTGATGGATTTCAAAAAGAGACTGGACAACCATTTGTCTGAAATGATATAGGGTCTGCTGCCCAAGCAGAGGGTTGGATTAGAAGACCTACGAGGTCCCTCCCAACAATATTATTCTATAGTCTATGTTCTTTTCAGTCTGGTGGAGAATACGACTGTTCTAGGGAATGTGAGAAATACTTAAACGTGATTTAAATGGACTTAGTTCTCAAACTTAGTTTCAGGTGGAGGCGTACGGATGCCTCTTGCCAGAGAGCAGAACAAGAGACATAATAGGGTTTCTGCACCATTCCTAATTTCTCCAAGGTTCGGCCAAATCAAATATCTTCTCACTGAATAAAGCAGATGATGATAGGTTGCCCCAATATGGCAGGAATTGGATAAATGATGGCACTTGGGAACCAGCAAAATATCTACAGATCTAACTTTCCCTGAGGTGGAGATATTTTTTCCCCATACTAGATATAATATCTTACCATCTGTTTGCTGTAAGGCTGATTCTCAAGATCCCATCTACCAAGTGCAGCTGCTACGTGGTGAGAAAAAGATTGCATCCATTTGTCACATATAATTACACTGTAAATTTTTACAGAAATATTACATTACTGATATTTTGCCTTTAATATGCAAATTCTCAGAAAGGCCAGACACCTTTATGTGAAAGATCTTCCCCTTCATTATTTGTTCAATAGCCAATTTTTGTTTTGCAGCAATTAAAATAAATCATAACTGGTCCCAGGCATAACCAGTTACAATTTATATATGAATTCTGATTTAATATGAGAATTCTGCAATCATCCTACTTATTTTGTTTTAGGTGATGTGCATTTTTACTCCACATGCACAGTATAATACACATTATTGTATTTGCCTATTTTATTATTATTTTACAATAGAAATGTCTTGCCATGATTGTATTTTAACTCTTCCATTTAATTTCATATTTGTGTTGTATATTTTGTAAATTGTTCAGCAGTAACTGAATAAACATTGCTACTCCTTTTAAATGTTTTTCTACTGGAGATGGAGTCAAATATCAATTTCAAGAATGCCAGATACAAAAATGATATCCAAGGTTCTTTTCTCATTATTAAATGCAAAGACATTTTGGGTTTTTTTTGTCATGCTATCCCTTAATAAGTAAGTAAGTAAGAGTGACCCATGTACAATCATGAGGGAATTCTAATGTCTGAAAACTTGTTAAATATATGATTACTTGTAGCTTAAGCTCTGACTAATGAAACCAGAGTTTATTTTGAAAATTGACAAAAAAGCCTTCAGTGTGCATGTATGGATTCTTAATAGCCTATGCTGCCTTTTCCATTTCAAAGAATATGTTTAAGGCATCTCAATTAATCATGACAAACATACCATCATTAAAAAACATGGACTTGATCCTACTTATATGGTAAAGCACATTTCAACAGATACTAGGAAAAAATATTATCTGAGGTCCTAAAAAGTTGGTACTGTTGATCATGCAGTTGAACAAAGAG
This sequence comes from Pseudoxyrhopus heterurus, assembly GCA_032468235.1. NCBI lineage: Eukaryota > Metazoa > Chordata > Lepidosauria > Squamata > Pseudoxyrhopus > Pseudoxyrhopus heterurus. The sequence goes on from JANHJO010003010.1 coordinate 101,390, forward strand.
AATAAGTTGATATGAGGTGATTTCTTGTATTCTTTATCATAGGGAGGAGGATGGGAGCTTATTCAAACAAAGCACATTCACATATAACTCTTCGTTTTATTCTTGCATTTTCAATTTAACATGTCCAGAGAAAGACTACAACAACTTTAATTAGCTATAGAACTGCAAGTCTCTGTTAGGTAGAGAGTAAGAAAGTTGATCTTGATGAAAATGTGCAGAAACTGTTACCTAGGCAAAAGGGGTTAAAACATTTTTAAAATCCAGAACAATGAGATAACTTTGGGACGAGATTTCATTTATTCACTAGAATACAGAAAGGAGGAAGTATAGCATAATCAAACCATTAAGATTCTGTATTATATTCAATCTCAATAAAAAGATAGTCTTAGCCTTCATGTGAACTTGATCTACTGAGTGGGGCTGACAATTAATATGGAGTGGCAAATTTAAGAATAGATGTAACTGAGATTAAATTATATGAAAGCTTTTGTTGAAATCCTATTATACACTTGCTGTTGATGGGTTGATTGATACCATTCAATTTTAGTATTTTTCTTTCTCTCTTATATGTACACTTTAAAACATAGCTCCTTTCATTATAGCTTGCCATAGATATTCAGTGGGACGAGTTCCTAGGAAATAATCCTGTCACATCTAAAGAAGTACTTCCTTTTTTTAAAGATACACATCTGATAAATAGGACAATGATATTTAGTTCTTTCCCAGTCTTTGCCTACAGAGGTAGAGCATTCATTTGGAGAACTGCTAAACCAAATTTTCTCAACCTAGAAAATTTAAAAATGTGTAAATATGTGGATACTTTGAAGATGTGTGGACAATTCGCAGAATTCTTCAATTCAAGAAGTCACTCAACTCCCAGAATTCTTCAACTCCCATATGCTAGAATTTTGGGAGTTGAGGTCCACACCTCTTCAAGTTGAGAAAAATTGTGCTAATTATTTAGATAACAATAAAAATTGGGTGGGGGGGATGACATTACCAAAAAGAAAAAAGAAATAAAAAGGAATACGTAACTTTTTTTAAAAAAAAAAATGAAACACATTCCTATTTATATCTATCTAGAAGTACGTCTTTTTTGCATTTTGATAGTGATTACTCTTAGATAAGTGTAGAGACATGCTACAAATAATGCAAAACAAGACAACTCCCCCACCCTAAAAAATCAAGGCTACATATTTCTATCAATATTAACATTGGGTTCAGTGTTATAGCAAACTACACAAGTACTTATCTTCACAATTGGAAGATAATGATTTGAATCGTAAAAATGCTTAGATTTATCGAAAGTGTAATCCATTTTCCCCCTCAGTATGATAATATAAACTGGAAAAGAAAAATATGAGTTGATCCTGTCTACTGTGAAGCAAGTCCCACTAAGTATAGAGTTGGATTGAAATATAAATTACACATTTAATTAGAAACTGCTTCATGGTATAAGAGATTAATCAAAATAATTTCTTACTTAAGAAGGTGAGGGGAAACATGTTGAAACGGATCTGCATCTTTTCTACATATATCATATTTAAACCACATAGAATTTAATGGGATCATTTACAAGTAAGTATGTTGAGTACTGAATCTAGATTTGAAACAAACAAAAATTTCATTTCACAGAAAACTCAAAACATTCAGTTAAGTACAGCTACTTCCAACACCTATAGAATGCCTACTGTTCAGTTGTGTAAATTCAGAATTTACAAGCAAAATATTTAGACCCCTGTGCTTAAATGAAGGAACCAGCATTGAAAAGAAAAAAAAGAAAGGAAAAGAATAACATATCAAGTTCATAGGCTGTTGTTCTATTAATATTAACACCACACAAGTACATATAGCAAAGCGCTGGCTGGCAGCCAATGTTAGCTATCAACTATACATATTGGAACCTGTCATAATGTTGTACATACCAAATGGTTTATGTAACACTTTTTGAACTGTTTTAATTTTCCACTGATTAGCAGTTCAGATTAAACCATTCTACAAGTCCACATGTGTGCATCTTAGCATATAGTTGTACAGATGTCAAACATTTGGCAATAGGAATTTGATCTCTCTCTCTCTCTATAGCAATCAATCAAAAGTTTAGCTGTAGGTGTCCTTAAATTGACTCATGTTAACCCAAAGCAATTCAAAACAAATCTATCTCATTCTCATAAAATTAAAAGTAAGTAGAAAGTTTCTTTCAGATACATCCAAATTGAAACACGAGTTTAGATATGTTTATTTTTAAAGATTTGTTTACATTTAGCCTTACTCCATAGAAGTTAAGCAGAATATACTTCACTATTATCATTCAATGAAGCAACACAAATTGATCTCAGTGATTGCTTCCTCTCCTTGTAAATCTTCAGTCAACCAAGAAATCTATATACAAGGCAATGTGACCTCAATTTAAATTCAGAAAGTGGTTAAATTAATAAATGATTTTTTAAAAATTCAGTTTAATTTACTTAGCCCAGAATCCATTGAATAATACTATGGTTCAATACACCTACTTGCTTACTTGTTTCATCATTCCCATTTGCAAAACAAACTTGGTATTCTCAGCAGAGCAACACATGGACAGAACATAGCATTTTAGCAGACTGCTATTCTGTACATATCAAGCTTAACTATAACTTATGCTGATAGAGATCAATGTAAATAGAGAATCTCTTACCCCAATTCGTGTTATAGAGAAGCCAACTGAGAGAGGGGGAGAGGGAGGGAGAGGAAGAGAGAAAGAGAACGTAATGCTCTTTAATACTTCAGGAAACTGCAGTGTCCAGCTGCTTCTATAAAGCTTCCAAATTGGACTGCTGACATTATAATCAACTGTTTAGGACAGTGATCGCGAGACTTGGCAACTGGAATCTGATCTGCTGGCAGGCAATGTTTATATCTGACATCTGTTCAAAATAGCTGAAAGACTTGAGAGTTAACAGAAGCAGGAGATTTGAACATGCCATCTTCTTTGATTTATCAGACAATGGGAAATGAAAGAAGTACACTTTTAGTTTGAAAAAGCTACCAACTCCCTTTTACTTCTACAGAAGAAAAAAAGTCTGAGAAAAAATACTGTACTCCTTCCCCTGCCCGTGTTTGCTTTTATTCTCTTCCATTCACAGATAAGAATAAAGAAAGTATTGTATTATGTTCTTGGACATCAGAAAAAAGTGATGGGTCCTAAATGGAGATCACACCATTTTTATGTATTTTCAATTTTGTTCTGATTTGGTTTTTCCTTCCTTTTTGTAAAGAGAAGAAAACAGGGGAGAAAACAGAAGAGAAATATTCAAGGAGAAAAATAAGAATATTGGGAGGGGGAGGAGAGACGGAGGGACGAGGGAAGGAAGGAAGGAAGGAAGGAAGGAAGGAAGGAAGGAAGGAAGGAAGGAAGGACGGAAGGAAGGAAGGAAGGAAGGAAGGAAGGAAGGAAGGAAGGAAGGAAGGAAGGAAGGAAGGAAGGAAGGAAGGAAGGAAATATTGCAGGATGTGTATAAAATATTAAAACTTTATTCGTAACAGTTGAAAATGGTTACAAAGGTAACAACATAATCTCTACTGTGGTTTATGAAAATAAGAAAAGATATTGTTACATGTTTTTTTTTAAAAAAAATCACCCATATCCAAATATTCCTCATTAGATACTTTCTAAGGATAACATTATTATTATGAAATTGTAGCAAAATGTATAACCATTTCTGTTCCTTGATTTTTTTTAATACTTTGCTTTTCACGATATATAATCCTTATATAATGTGCTGTAAAAGAAGCATTTAGCAAAACATGGTACCTATTTTTAGAGAGCAAAGAATTCTCTTCACTCTTTCTCTGCAATCTTTCATGACTTTGGTCACTGCAGACTATTTTCAGATATATTATTGAATGTTTAGCCTCATGGAAAAGTGATGCCAAAGAATCACACAAAAAGAGTAAGTTGAAGGTTTGTTTTGACTTTTAATTAGCTCTTCAACATTAGAGTTTTGAAAAGTCTGAATGCACATTGCCTAGCAACTTACAAAGGACCAAAGAAGGTTGTGCTTGTGTGCGTATGTGTGTGTGTGTGTATAAAGGAAAACATGTAGCATGCCCTAAATCTTTGGGGGCATCACTGCTGGTGAACTTGATTGATTGGAATCTTTTTTCCCTTTCTCTTTTGCAGTATTCCAGGGTAAACTACAGTCTCTTCTATCCAGGGTTCTTTAAGAATCGGTTGTGGTCTTTTTTCTTTTTGTTAACGTTTTACATTCTTCCCTTGACTTCCTTGAATCATGGCCAGGGCTTCCAATTAATAATATTCAAGCCTATTAGTGTTTTGTCGCCTTTGAGACACTCCATAGATTACACATGATGCAATATCATATTAACACTGTCTTCTGGATATAAGTTATTCCTGAATAACTTATGGAAACTCCTATATCTATATCTACAAATCCCACACATCCTGGAAATAAAATGTTTCAACTTCTCCCCTAAGGATGCTGTTATAGGGCAGTTCATGCCAAAACAAGACACAAAGATAGTTCCCCCCAGGGATGGGCTCCAAAAATTTTAGTAACGGGTTCTCTGCCCGGTTGCTGGGGTGTGTGGACATGGTGCGCGTGGCCTAGTCAGCCTCCTGCATCATGGTGGAGGGGTCATTTTCACCCTCCCCAGGCTCCAGAGGCTTTCCTCGAGTCTCCGGGAAGGAAAAAATGGCCTCTCCTGGGCTCCGGAGGCCCTCCAGAGGCCAGAAACGGGCCCATTTTCAGAACTTCCCAGGGGTGGGATTCATGGGTTCGCTGAACTGGGCAGACTTTTAGCTAGAGGATTGCCCAAACTCATGTGAACCTGTAGCAGCCCACCCCTGGTTCCCCCCTTCACCACATGCCATCACTCTGCTAAACATCTAATTCCCACAGCATTGTCTTATGCCTAAAGATATTTATCCTTATAGTAGGACTCTGCTGCTTTTACCATTCTCATCTTCTCATCTTTTCTACTACCTTCTCCTATTGGTATCTTATGATTATCACTTGTTTGCATCTTATGATTTATGATTGTATCTTATGATTTATGATCTATGACTGACCACTTTATTGTTTGTATGTACACTGAGAGGTTATGCACCGGAGAGAAATTCCTTGTGTGTCCAATCACAGTTGGCCAATAAAGAGTATTTCAATATTTCAATTCAATCATACTCTTTCTGTTCATTCTATGAGAATCAGCATGGCAGGCATGCTTCTAGTATCTTATTTGAAACAATATCACCTAGAGAGGTGCAGATGAGCTAAAATACAGTTCTAAGAATTCCCTCCTGGTGTAGGAAAGGGTAGTCACTGATGTCTCTCAAGACGTTTGAAGAGTGCAAGGCAGGGTCAAGATGTCCAATCTTTTTTTGCTAGTCTATTTCTGCTTCTGCAGGATTGAGAGTCTACAGATGAGTTCATTTAGTTCACTTTTGACAAGACGCTCACTTTGTTTATGGCCTCAGTTTGTAGAAAATAATGCTAATGCACTGAGCTTAACTATATTTTGCCTGCTTCTCTCAATGCATCTTGAGTGCATTTAAAAGCTCTCAAATGAGCAGTTTAACACTTCCATGCTCCCATGTAAACAAATGAGATGCAGATAACATTTTACCTGAATAAAGTAGTAAATTTAAATGCTTGGAAGAAGGGATTGGAACTCTTGACTGGGACCAAGTTGCAATTATTGTTTTGATTATTACTTATTCCTTTGAATCCAACAATGCTGTGAATGGTGAAATGAAGCTTGCAGATGAGATCATGCTATAGGCTTTAAACTCATAAATCAGTATAAATCTGCCCCATTTTGCTGTCCAGGTTAGCAAGGCAATATTATTATCCCCCTCCATTTATAACATATTTTAAAGAGTTTTATAGAACAAAATAGAATATTTTATGCTATATTTTCCTATACACTCACTTATTGTAAATTTCCTGTAATATTTTATGCAGTTTTCTCTGAGATTATTCCTTAAAAATAACTGTAGTGCAGACTTTGATCCTATGCAACCTGCATATAAAAATTCCTCTTAAAACAATTATAAGTATCGTTTTTTGTACATAACTTTTAATTTTCCCTCAGATATTTTTTTACAATCAAATGTTTTTGCATATGTCCAGACTTTTGTTGGACAAATATTCCATTTATCTAGAAGACTCCAATTGTGGATCGTACACATCTGCTTCTATAGAAATTTGTAACTGATTTTTTTCATACCTAAAAGGAAATAATGGGCAGTGCCAACTTACAAATTTGGAAGTAATCATAGAAGTATTTCATACAAAAGAATGATTATGTCAAGTCCAAGTAAATATTGTGATCACATAAAAAGTATTCCAAGACTTGAAAAGGTTTAGCCAAATTTCAGTTTCCATAAACTGAAGGTTTTGATGAACAGTCTTGGCAGCATGCTTGAGGGTTCAGCAATGAAAGCATTGTGAGGATAAAATTATTGTTGCAATGTCAATAATTTTATTTAAAATTGATGAAAGACAAAGTAATTCATTGTAAAAGTTGAGCTTAGAGACATGTCAAGATTTAATTAATTAATGATAAAAAGTGTTTTAAAAATTTTAATCCGCTCAAATGAATTTGCTCTTTTATTTGAGGAACCCATTTTTTTAAAAAAAACAACAACCACATTTAATATATGTGCTTAAGTGATAGAATGTGATGGCTTCCCCAGACATTTCCTCAGATGCCTCTCCAGACACCAGTTTGGATAAGGAAGAGCCGGTTCCAGGTTCATCAGAGGGGGATGTGGAGGAACATTCAGAGGTTGTCAGAGGCTCTGCGTCCTAAGTGGCAAAGCCAAGAACTGCAGAGAAATTTCAGGAGGAGTGACCAGATGAGTAGTTGGCTGAGCTAGGGATAGAAGTAGCACAGCTGCAGTTGGGATGTCAAGAGGCTTTTGGAGGGCATGCATTTGCAGCTGACCAGTGGAGATGAGGAAGACCTGCCTCTTCCTCCTGATCCAAAAGCACATAGGGCTGAGAGGAGGCAAGAACAACAAGGGTCAGCCAGGCTAGTTGTGAGGTGGCAGCCTTGCCCCTCAGGGAGTGGCTATTTAGCTTAGCAAGTAGAGTGAAATGACACTGGGAACAACATGTCTGTTTCCTTGCCTTGAATTCGTCAACCTTTGTGCTTCTTGCCTTGAATCTTGTTTCCTGACTCAGACTGTGTACCTTGTCCCCAGCTAGTGCTTTGACCTCTTCACATATTTTTTTCACAGTTTTTGCCTTTGCCTCATGGACTTGTCTCTTTGCCTTGTGGACTTATCTTGCCCTGTGGACTCATGTTGGGTTTGTTCCTGGACTGAATTGTGAATAATTGGGGAGTTGTGTGATTGTTGGATTGGGGATTTCTGGGAAAGACTAATTGGGGTTTAGAAAGTCTCAAAAAACAACAACAATAACCCCTTTAGCCCACCTGTGATGTGTGCATGTGCGAGTGGGATCAGGATACAGAAGATAAGTATCATTTTGAAAGAATTGGCTCCCATATTTTTATATACATGGGAAAAAAAGATCTCTGAGCACCAATCTAATGATAATGGTAGAAAACATTCGATGGCAAGTTGTGTTTGAAAATAGCCGACTCCATTGTTACAGCCTCAAATTGTCTACCGTGGACCTCACCCTGTTCCTAAGAGGGACCTGCATAAGCGCACCAGTGTGCCTACTGTCCTTGTCTTACTGTCCCCATTTACCTGTATTTACTTCCTTTGTTCATGTTTATGTTTATACTTATATCTGCTATCTTGTACATGTTTGACAAATAAATAAATAAGCTGAATATACAGTAGATCTTCTACCTAGACCCTCTGCCACAAAATGTAGGTAAAACATGAAGAGGAAAAGGTCTGGAGCTGGAAACTGCAGAGCCATGCCTTCTCCAAGTCTGGCAAGCTACAAAGATGAATCATCCACCCAAATCACTACAAATAACTTATAGAGAGGACATACAAAAGAAGGACATACTAAAGGACATACAAAAGAAGACATGGGGCAATGTCTTTAGAGAGACATACCACTGACTCATAGAACAAAGTGATGTATTTAATGAATCTTTCCAGGCCAAATTTTAGATTCTCTCCTATAATCTTAGCAGCAGATTCAGTGTTACACTAAAATATCTCTTGGAGCAACTTGCAAAAATTAACTATGACATTTGCTGCATATAACAAATGGCACAAGAAAAAGAACTCAAAGGGGAGAATATAATTGACAGGTTTACTCTGTGTGATCTAAATCATAAAGTAAGGCAACAAGTAAAGGAAGACTATACAAACTCATAAAAAGCAATAAAGGCAAAAGGTAGCATCATAAAGTGTCAGAAAGAACTGCAACAGAAAAGAGGACTCTTGAAACCTTTCAAGAAAGATGATGAATGTCACTACAACCAAAAGGATAGAAATTGAAAAAGAGTACCAGATTCATTGCCTCAAAAGCAACTATCACAAAATGTTATCATTCAGAGGGATACTCAACAGTGCTAAAAATTGAAACAAATGAGGTTCTTCATGAAATAAGACTAGAAAAGTCAAGCAAAGCCCCAAGTGTAAATGCAGTTATCTCAGAAGTTTACAAATGAATGAATAAACCACTAACGCTATACAACAAGTCGGCTGAAGTGCGTGCTAAACACCGCGGACACCACAGTAGTTGATAAAAATATATCTGTTTGTAAAAATGTAATTAATAATAAAACTCTGTAAATGTAAAATACTATGCTTTAAATGTTAATATAGAAAAAAGGAGAACCAGAGAACATTATGCTGTGTTTAACCTTAGCCAGAAGGCTGAGAATTAATGTAGAAGCATTAAACCCAAAAGTCTATATAACTGAAGATAATTAGAAGCTTATATAACTGGAGATAATCAATGATAATAAAATACATGAGTGTAATCTTTCTTTTCATTTAAAGCAAGATATGCTTTCTCTGACTGAATAGATTTTGTTGTTGTTAGTTGCGAAGTTGTGTCCGACCCATCGCAACCCCATGGACAACGTTCCTCCAGGCCTTCCTGTC